>VZRN01002552.1:2238959-2311827 GCA_013397935.1 Dasyornis broadbenti
TTTTTTTGGTTGCTATTAATTTGACAAGCTTGTTTTCTGAGACTGACATTTTCCAGACATGGTATTAGCACATGACAAGTTTTGAAAGATGAAAGAAAATCAGCAGAGCTATTAAAGCATGTAAAGATTATTTTCCACATGGCCTGACAAAAACTTTTGCACTTGACTAACTTGGAAAAATCTGAAATTAGAAACTGTAAATAAAATTGCTGCTAAAAATATTTAGCTTTTGATAGAAAAATGTCCAGAGCTATTTTTTACGAAGTTTTAAAGTTTTGGCATTTCTTAGTTGGTAGTTTTACTCTGTTTGTTAAATTTTCATTTTAAGATGCTATAATGAGATATAATTGGGTGGGTTGTTTCTCAAATGGAATAAAAGATTGTATATATTTAAACTAGATAGTTCTTTCAATAACTGGGGTAGGGGGAAGAAGAGAAGGTACTATGAAATCACTATTGATCTCACTACACCAAACTAATTTCTTTGGGAAAGACTTAAGACAGTACTGAGAAGTATGGAAAATCCATGGATAGATATACAGAAATGGATCTTTGTTAAGGACATTGTACTGGAAGAAAATTTGTTAATACCTTTTCAATGTTCCGTAAAGTCCTAGACTTGAAAGCTCTAAAGGCCCATTTTTGATAATCTGCTTTGACCTTCTGTATATGACATGTCATTGAACTTCTATGAATTAATTTTTCTTTCAATTAGGTGTCTTATAGAAAAATTTCCAGTCATTCTATACACATTCTCACTAATGGAAAGTTCACTGAAGTCCTCAGTACATTGTTTCAATTACTTTCACTGCTAAAAATGTGCGCCTTATTCCTGGTTTGAACTGTCTACATTTCAGTCAATGTACCTTGCTATACTTGTGTCCACTATACTGAAAAGTTCATTCACGCAGTGTGCTCAGTGCTGGTACTTACTGACAGTAACTGTGTTACTCCTCAATCAGTTCTTTTATAAAGGAAATAGATAGAGTGATGAGAGTTTTCGCTATGATCTGTTTCTCATTTCCCATAATAAGTTTCGTGGTTTTTCTCTGAATTGTTTCCCCTCTGAGCTCATTCCAAATTCCTGAAATGTAGGAGAATGTAGATGCCGTGCTGTCAAGAACCCCAGGGAGATGCCTTCTGCAAACAAGGATCTTTGTTAAGTTGCTATTGAACCATTTTCGCTACTTTTCAAATTGTGCCAGTAGAATTTAAGCTCCCATTCCACCTCACATCTCCCAATTCTCATTTTAAAGCATTCCATTTGAAATAGTGGAATGACAGGAAACAATCACAATTTATTTTGTGGGCCTATTATACAGCACTGTTCTGCTGATCACCATTTGGAGCAGAAATACAGAATATTTTAATTCACAGAAGAAATCACAAATCTTAGAGAAGTCATTTGTTTTAGTTCACCAAACTATATCTAGTGTAACCAAAATGCAAATTCACTTACTATTGGTGGTTCTTACATGGCCCAAATCTGTATTTAACTCTTTATCTTTGGTGTTACGTGGTAGGTGATGAAGCCTTTCTTGGATCACATACACATGAAACACATTTCACTGGTTAATCCAGCCCATGTTAGAGAAGCAAAGGTGACTATTTTTGAACCTGGGCCTCCTAATAACCTCTGAATTTCTGCTTTTGTTCACTGCTGTGACATCCCACTAATAGCACTGTTTTCTACAATTTTCAAGCAGAAAACACTTTCTGCCCCTAAAATTCACAAAGTATGCAAACTGAGGATCGCTAGAGAACCCACGTTTGCTTTTAATTTGGTGCCAGACACTGCTTGTACCTACTAGTGGTCTTTGGAGAAGGCACCTGCTTCTGCTCACTGAAAACAATTGGAAAGAATGATAAGTTGCATTTAATTGCTCAAATGCTTGAAGAACTGGGACACACCCTGTACCCACACAGTGTGTCTCCTGGTATTTTTTAATTGCTGTATCTTGTCTTTCATCTACCCCACAAGCTGTGGGCATTTTTCACAAATTATCTCTTCTTTGTCATCCACAGCTCCATTTTCTCGTTTTGCAGCCTGCTAAATTGGTAGCAGTATAGCAGGAAAGAAAGAGTTTCTGACTCATCTATCATGAGTCATCTAACAGTTTGGTGAGGTTTGTTTTTCTGCTATGACTCTGCACCTGGCACTTGGTACAACATTACCTTTATGTTGCTTCTGACACTGCATTAAAACTTGTGAATTCATCGAGCATTCTGCTCAGAAATGAGCAGGCCATGCAAGAAACACTGGAAATAGCCTCCGGCTGCTTTGCGCTTAAGTTGTAAGAGATTCAGACCTGATTTTGTTCTGCACCAATGAGTTATTTGCACTACTCTGGCAGCAAGGCTTGGCAGCCCAGGAGAGCCAGGGCAACATCAGCTTTGCTCAGTTGTATGCCTGTTTGGGGCAGGCTCTCTTTGAAGGGGCAACAACAAGCTTGAGCAGTAAAAGTCTGGGGTAGTTAGCCCAAGAGGGAAAGTTACAGCAGAGGCTTCATTGCTCAGTCCACTGGTGTCAGCCTGAGCAGCTCTGCTACCCACAGCTATTTAGGTGGCCACAGTGTGCAAAATGATCCAGTCACCAGGAGACAAACGCTCTGCCAGGCCTGGAAAAGAGGTTCTCTGAGCTGGTTGTTCCCATTGGTGGGGCTCCACAAGGGAATTATGATAGACACACAAGGCCTTAGCAGAGCCTTGATATTTTCAGTTGTAGTTCCTTGATCTTTAACTATTTGTACAATTGAGAAACTTAAGAATAAATCAACTGTTCTGGTTTTTTTTCTTTTTCCCCTCAGTTTTATCATTTGTTACTGCTGCTTTCTCCATGTTTCGCTAGAAGCTTATTTAATGTAGATTACTGGATTTGACAGCCTGCCACTGTGGACATTGGAGAACTGGAGCAGCCAGACAGCCACATAATATTGCTCTTTTGGCCTGATTGAAAGCTCGTGATGTTGTAGAAATATTTTCATTTTCCTCAGTGCATTCCCTATCAGAGTCCTACAGTGAGAGTCTGGTAGACAGAAAAGGAAAGAGAAGTAAGGTACAGAGCTTTAAAACACCAGACATAATTGGGTTTTTTCCTCTCTTCTCTTCATAGAAAAGATGTCACATTGGTTCAGAGCTTGGGTACATTTACAAATCACCATGGAGTTGATGTAAACCTGGGGAGGCTGCCCAAGCACCAGGGCAGGAGCTGTGCCAGCCAGGCAGTGCAGGGCAGCACCCAAAATAAGCCCTACTGAGGGGCAGGTCCGTGCACTCTGGTAGAGTAACAATCACAGGGCTGTGGTACTTTCAGGGCTCAGAGATCCATGCAGGGCTATATTTAGTCACATGCATTTCTCAGTGCAAACTTGGTCAAAAGTATGACTTTGCATGGCACTTCAGAACAAAGCAAACAGCTCCATCCCCTTCTTTCATGGTTTTTCTGCTTTTCCTTAATTTTACAAGCCAGATGCAGATGAAATGAAAAGGTCATTCATGCATTAAACAAATCAGTGAAATGGTGGCATTCACCATGGATTTTTGCCTGTTTGACTGGTTGGATGACAATGTAATTACCTTTAGCATAATCGTAAAAAATGAGCAGGCATGTGGATTGAGTTTCCAGACAGTTTTTCACAGATTTGGTAAATGAAGTAGTGATACTCAGGTAATCTCCTAATTATTGTTGCTTTTGAAAGGTTGGTATTTCAATAGATACTATCTTATAAATTTTGTTGAGCAAGAATGACTGTATTAGGAGACTTCCTCTGGCCTACTTTCCTTTTCACACACACAGTATAAAGGGATATTCTGGCTACTCAGAATATCTCCCTCAGTACAGTGAGATGTACTGCCTCTCACCTGTCAAAACAATGTCACTCCATGGTGAGTTACAGAAAAGCTGTAAATTGGCTTTTGTTTTTGCACTGTGCTTTTCACTTTTCCCCAAACAGGAACTCCCACCTCATTTTGCATCTGCTCTTATTGTGGATGGAACCAAGCCCAGATACTGCAGGTGATCACCCGCTCTCTACTTCACATTACTCTAACTTGAGAAGGGTTGGGAAAACACTTCTGAAGGACCACTGTAGCACTCAGTAAAGGAACAAAGAGAACTCCAAAAAAAAAAAAAAAAAAAGGAAAGGAAAGGAAAATGCATTTACTCTGGTTATTTGTTTTGGCAGTCAAAATCTAATTTTAATTATGCCTAATGCCTCATGAAGTGCTGTCTTACAGCCAGTTGAAACAGGCCACTGTTGAAATAATGAAGACATAGTAACATGAGATAATGCCTCTGTGCATACTCCTAAATCAGTCCTGAGCAGATCCATCTTTCCTCATACAAACTGAGGATCACTCTGGTTGAGCGCTAAATACAGCAAACCAGGTTTAGCTCTGCCATCTCTGGCTACCTCCGTGAGCACAGTCCCTTTCACTGGATGCAGTGTGGCAGCTCAGGTGCCAACCTGCTTTGCACTGGTGAAGAAAAGACAGGTGTGTAGAGGAAGGCAAAAGCACCCTTAGGGGAATAAAGCCTTCTTTTAAATGGCTTAGTAAATCCCAGCATGGGAGACATTAATTCTCCAATGTGTCCCTGGCTGTGCAGACTAGTCAGAGTCTTGTTTTTCAGACAGAAACATAAAAAACATGCTTGCCTTCCCCAGTGCTCTGGAAGTTATTACTTAGCTGGCAAAGTTTCTCTTTAAATATCACAGCTAGTCCACCCATTCCCTGTGAAATTAGCAGCAAAGCTCCTATAATCTCTGGTGGGAATAGGATCAAGCACAGGACAGAGGTAATGTTTTGCATCTTCAAGGACGCCAAAATGCAACATTTTATTTACATATTATGGTCTTCTTTTAAATGGCTACACATATATTTTGCCTGAAGCTGAATCACAAGAGATCCATGACAAATAGATGACACCCAGGAGACACCTGTTGAGAGTGCTCTACTGTTGGTTACAACGCATTGGCAAAGGAGAAGAGGTCTCTTTATAAAACTATTTAATTAGGAAACCAGAAACACTTCTAGAAAAGTAAAGAGTACTATAAAAGGAAATTGGAATAAGCTTTGTCTTCTGTAAAAATAGGAACTTCTGTTCCACCCCATTCATAAATTGTATTACCAGCATTATTATTTATTATAACAGTGTTTGAATTTTTTATTGGATTTACTTTTACAATTTTTCTGTGAGGAGCTGGAACATATTCTCCCTATTTTACAGATGGAAATAGTAACAGAAGACAAGGACATATTCAAGGTGACAGTAAATCCCTGACACAGCTGAGAACTGAACGCTGGTCTCCAGTGCCTCACCCTGCTTCCTCCCTCTCTCAGGCTGCAATGCTGGGATTCAGCAGGCTCTGTGCAGAGGCCAGGGCTGGGCCCAGAAAGCTGCATAAAGCTGCAGAGCCACGATGCTCTACCCGTGAAGTTTCCTATGGGTCTAGGCAGCAGACCAGCTCTGTTCTGCCCCGTTTTTTCCTTTCTTTTTTTTTTTAAGTTATGTTGTTTTCAGTACCTAAAATAGTTGCTTGGCAATTTCTATTTCTATCACAGTGCATCTGTAAAAGCAACCTTCCACAACTCTGCCAGCCTCACATCTGTAGGCTCTGGACACTGGAAGATCAGCCAGCACTGAGGAAACCTCAAGGTGATATAAAACCAACATGTGCTGCTTCTCTAATAGTACCTAAATTTTACAACTGAATGACAACAGGTTTCACTACTATAGGATCCCATATAGAATTATTTGGAAAGGCAAGGAGCAGTGACAGAGTTATTCTAGAGGACAAAATGTGCTGTTGAAACAATTGACAAGACTATCAGAAAATCAAAGGGGAATGGAGAAATGAGAATGGGGAGAGAACAGAATTAAGTGTACTGGGTGAGCCTGAAACAAGTTTACGTAAGGCTTGATGGCAACACACTTATTCATACTTAATGTTATGTTAGTATATATGTAGGATAAATTATTACTGACTTGAGGGCATCAAAATCAGATCCATCAGGCTCTAGAAGTAAGAAAGCTACTGTCTGGAAATATCACCTAAAATTAACAAGTCAGTGAAACTGCTTTAGCATAGGCAAACAGGTCAATCTGCTTTGACTTTCTTAAGCAGCAATGCTTTGAAATGGCTGATACTTTTAAGTGTGATTCACAGATATGCTTTAGAAGCTATGCTTGAATTGAGAAAGAAAAGGGACTGCATATTAAATGTATTCCAAAAGAGAGAGCACACTCAAATTTAGCTTCAAGTTTTCTCTTTCAGTCATCTGGCAGCAATAGGAAGCCACAGTGGGTACAATCATCTCATGTAGCTTAAGCTGCCCAAAAAAGGAAAAGTTGAGAAAAAGCTATGCACTGTTTTTGTCTATAAAATATTCATAGGCAGAAAACGACACTAATATCTGGCCATCTGCTATGTAGCATCTGATGTTCCTCCAGGTAAAAAAAATATTTGTTCAACGAACTCCAGAAAAAGTTGACTCAAACCCTTTAGCAACTCTGATTATGCACCTCTGAATTTTCTGAGATGAAGACTGGCTCTTTTGCCAGGAGGCTGCAAGAAGTGGAGAATAATGTGTACATGCTATATTTTGTTAAATAAGCTTCACAACCAGCACTGTGGAAAGAGGAAGACATATAAAAAAAGAATTGTGGATGCAAGCTTATCAAAACTTGTCATTTCAGCAGCTCACAGCATGAAGGAATGTACTTTACTGCAAAAGAGTTTTATACTAGGACTACTTATTTATCCTCATTTTATGGTACCTTATGCAGGTTCATAAACTGCAGTTTACCCAGGGTACTTTAAAAGAAATTATTAATAGTAATGAATAAACATAGATGCATTTGTGTTTGCATGTGTGTGTGTTGTCAATTGTTTGATTTGAAAATTTCAAGAGCAGAGACCTACTAATTAATGCAGAAACCATTTTCAAACTAGTGAAACTGGAGTTCAGAAGGACAACTCAGATGAGAGAACATTAAGAGACTTTCATTGGAGTGCCTGTCAGAGCAGGGGAGTGAGCACCAGGTTTCCTCCTCTGCATCACAGTTGAGGCATCATCTAGCCATTCTCCCGGACTGTGCAAGGGGGAGGATGCCAACCCACCTCGCAGCACTGGCAGCCCTCGCCTACTCAAACACAGCCACAAAAGCCATGTTGAGGCCAATGTCTGGCATCAGGGGAAAATCAAACAACCCCAGTCTGCCAGACAAGATGAAAACACAAGGGAAAGATGTGGAAAGCATTGCTAAAATGGTTGGGAATGCTCAAAGTGAAGAAACTGGATACTTACTGACATAAGACTTAATTGTCCTGTCATGCTGGTTTTATGACAGCATAACTCTGCTGACTATGAAAAAGTTGCTTCTGATTCAGACTGAACTAAGCTGAGTGGGAATCTTGATGAGAACCATGAGAAGGTCTGAGATTGCTGCTGATCTTGGTACATCTCTGTGTATCTGAGTCATGAACTGGCATGAGAATCTGGACTTGAGGATCCTTGGCTCTTCCTCACCCACTCTTCTGACTACACAAACCAAGCCTGCTCTCTGCAGCAGGACCAGCTGAACTCTTTCTGAGAATATTTGTGATAGAAGTACACTTTCTTTATTTTCTGTAACACAGAACCAAGGCCAAGGCCAGCCAGTTTCTTCATCTGTCTCCTTGCTCTCAGTGCCTCCCTTGTACCAGCACCAGTGTTGGGCAAGCATGTGCAAATGACCCAGCATTTCGTATTTTCAGGTGAGGCACTTTTCGGTTCCATCTGTTCTCCCATCTGACTCATCATAAATCATATCAATGTTCATGTCACCACAAAAGAGGCAGCAGCAGGCACAGGTGGTCAGTGAGGGTTACGAGATGGAACATGACCCCATGGCAGCACAAATGGCAGCACAAATGGCAGCACAAATGGCAGCAAAAGTTTATTTCAGATTAAAGCAACCATTTAAAACAACATGCTTAGGGAAATGAAAGCTTTTTGTGTGGGGTTGTTTTTTTGTTTTAATTGGCTTTTGAGAGAATATCTGTGGCTATAGTTTTACTAGTGTCCTAGAAACACTGAGAAATTCTACCATTTGGAAGTTCCACACCAAGGGCATTCCTTTCCTCTTCCCTCCAGGACAGCTGCTTGTACTGAGCAGCAAGAATACATGCATGTGTGTATGACCGTGTCATTTTAGTGGGGAAAATGCCAATGAATCTCACGACAGTCTTCCAACTTCTCCCTCCCAATTCTGGCTGACAGATCACAAATTCATAGAGCTAGTCAGCCAGAAAGTGCCAAATTCTGTACCTACTGCAACAATCTGAACTGATTCTTGCATTTTAAAAAGGTGTTTCCTGCAGGAATATATTATGAACTATTCTAGTCCTCTGTGTCTCTCAATCAACACCACACATTCAATAATACCTATCACAAATGAGGTTTCAACTGAAAATTAGTGTGCACTGAATGTGTCACATATAAAGACAACTAAGATTTTAATTTCAGCTTTAAAAAGCCAGAAATCCTATGGTTTGTTTATCTTGGCATTGCAGGCACATCCTGAGGCAAATAACTCAACCGAAGGATTTCCAAGAGCCAGCTCTTATCTAGAGGACATGAAATGGAAGTGTTAATAGCACCAATATACAGGTGTCAGTGTCACTGCAATAATTGCACTACAAGTCAGAGAATGACACTTTCATAAAAGATAATGTCAAAACTGTAGAAATCTGGGCTGTGAAAATTTCTTCACTCATGGAAAAGGTCTAAAACAGGTATTCAAATATTAAACTGGAATTTGCAACTGTACTTAAGATGACAATTAAAACTGACTTCTTTTCACTGAAAAAAAACAATGCATTTAATTTTTGTATCAGCATCAGCAGGACAGAAATAGAGGGAGTAAGTGCAGTAGGCTTATCTGTTCCAGGTAAGAGGTGCTCATGGGCTGTTAACCACCAGTTCCAATGGAGATAAGGCTCTTTCTCACTATGGGACGAAGACACTTCCAATGTTTCAGATGGAGTTACTTGGAGACCAATGTTTTTTGTAATAAAAAAACTAAAATAAATGTATCAGTGGTTGCAAAAGAGAAACATTCACATATCTATGTTAAATGCAATCTTATCAAAATGGTATTTGTAAGTCTAAAGAGAGGCTCTTTGATTGTTTCCTGGGTTTTTGTTTGTTTTCCTTTTTTAACCGATATTGCTCTCAATTCCTCTGATCAGATTTGACAGGAAGGCTTAGGACTTATGTCTGCCTTCAGTAAGTCTTTCACAAAGAACTTATAGTTTATTTTGTGTGACAGCAAAGAAATTAATTACTCTCTACCTAGAATAATTAGGTAGAAATTAGGATCTTAGCCCAATTTGAAGTCAAAAGTAAGTATGTGTGATTATCTGATCTTCTCAAGGCAAAATGAACATGATAGACTAAGACAGATTTGTCTGATCGTTTCCCTTGACATTTGATGCAAACACTGATTTCTTTATAAAAGTCCTTTGGATTCAGCTCTTTGGTCTCCAAAAACTGGAACTCATAAACAGTGGTAATTTTCTTCAATATAAGAAATAAATCATGGGGCAGATGGGATTATCATACATGAGCAAGAGATAAAAAAGTGGACATGTTCTAACTCTCTGCAAACACAACTACTGAGAGTAGAGAAGGGATCATCTTTATATTCTCTGCTTAATTCTGCTCTCTGGGCTGGCAAGCTGCGATGGCATTACAACAAGAGTTTGTGGGCATGGAGTTCAAACCCAGGGAGCATTTTGTAAGGCCAAATTTTGTGTCTGTGCTCTGGTAACTGTGCTGTTCACACAGAGTTGCCAAGAGATGTCACGATGAGGCAAGCAGATTTTTAGCAGATGAGGAAGAAACCTGTGAGAATAAGGAAAAAGAGGGTTGGCAAAAGAGGGAAATAAAGTGGGAAGGTGGGAGAGAAAGGTTGAACAGGGGCCCATTTGCTTCTCAGCACAGTAAAGCATATTGAAATCAGGGAGTCCGTGGCATCACTTCAATATCCACGTGGCCATGCCCCACGCCTGCCTTTGCTTCCCCGCCGCAGGCTGCTGGGTGACTAAGGGTCTCTTTTAATTATAAAGGCTATTAAAAAGACTGAAGACATACAACAGTTACAGACCCAAGTCCTTACTTAGTGTAAAAGCACTGACTTGTGGTATGACAGCATGAAGAAATTCTTGCCTTCAGAGCACTTTTGAAAAGTTCTTTGCAGCCAGGCATCCACCTACAAAATCTGTTTATACTACAAAAACTTCAGCACATTTGCAGAGCCCCTAAGTCACTGATGCAAGTCATTAGTGTGCCACTCTATGTACATCACCTCCCAGAAACACTGTCAAAAGTATAAACTAAGTATGTGACGGGGGTTGCTTTCCTCATTAGTCAGCAGATGATGTTTTCTCGTGTATGTCTCTGGCTGGATGTTCAGAAAAATGCAGACAACCCTCACCCCATCACTGTGCTTTCTAATTGAACACTGTTTGTGGAAAAATGGCTCTCTCATTTAAGTGTCTAAACGACTTTGAGTGCTTTCAAAAATTGAGGGAATATTGTTGCAGCCTAATTCAGTCAGATTGGAACTAGTGAGATGTCCATTTTAATTCAAATTTCACCTGTGCAATTAAAGAAAACAGTGCACAGAACTTTGATTAGTGCCGAAATGGGGGATCAGCAGAAGTGTGGTGTGTTTTGCAGGTAGCAAAGGCCATTCTGGCCTCTGCACTGTGGAACAGATTGATGCTTTGTGAGAAGGTGACACCTTCAAAAGCAGCAAATGGAGGACTGCAAGTGGAACTTGTCACTCCCCTGACCTGTCTCTGTTACTGCACTTGTGAAATAGGATTTATTTCTGGATGTATTTCTAAAATGGAAAGTTGCTCTTACATTTGAATATATATTAGAAAAGAAAACTGTGAATGTAAAATCTCCCTAATGTGCCCCCACACTGCACATGGCCATTAGATTAGCTTCCAAGGATGCAATTAAGTTTCAGCTCAGTCTGTCTTATAACCAAAAATTCAATCCTGAGGTTTATTTGAATTTAACATTTTCCCCAGCTCTGAATACTGCACTGTGTAATTCTGCAGATTAAAAAAAAAAAAAAAGCAGCAAACACTAGGTTCTGTTTCAAAAAAGAAAAGAAAAAAACCTCCATAACTGGCAGGGATTTTCATAGAAGTGCAAGCAGATATTCTGTTATTCAGTGTATTTATATTTGGGATTTTCTATGGATTTTACATATCTCAGCACTTTATAAGGATTAATCAATTTTTCTTAACAAAGCCACATGATGTAGCCTGGTTGCCTAGGGCCTGTGTGTTCAGCTTATCCCTTACAGCAGTTTCTGCCTTCCCTCTTATTTGCTGTCTTCTGCACCTCAGCTAATGCACAATTTCAGCAGGTTCTAATTGCTACAAACAAGTTAACCCTCTGTCAACATTCCTGTGAGACAGTCAATGTTCTTGTAACAGTCACAAAGACACTGACAACTTCTCCAAGGTCAGAGGGACCATTTGTGGCCAAGGCAACAGTTACCTTGTCTCTCCTGGATCTCGGTCGGTGTTTTACCCACAGAACTCTGCTGTCCCGGTAAATAATCAGTGCGGCAACAAAGTGTGGAGAGAGAACAGCTTGAGTCAGCTTCCCTGGTGCTGACTGTACCAGCACCCCTCAGACAAAGGAGAATGGGATGGATGACCACACAGGCTTACAGATTATTTTATCCACTGTCACAGTCCCAAAACAACAAAACTCAATGTATTTTTACTGCTGCATGCCTACATGAAGCTCTGTCCTAATATAAACTGGTAGTGTCAATCCAACGCAAAGTAGAGAAGTGGCCAAGATGCAGAGACTGCTGTCACAACTGGTGCTCCCTGTTACTATTAAGTGATCACTTAAGAGGACAGGGGTGTGTAGATAATTGGAAAGTGCCAGGATGGAGCATAGAAGCCTACACCTATGTGGCCAGTGTCACCGCCTTCTGTGCATAAATAAAAGATCACTACCATGGACTAGGAAGCAAAAGCATGAAGTTCACCCCAGGAGGAGAAGGCAAATTGAAGAATTAAACAAACCAAAGAAGGGAAGTCAAAGCAAGTGACAAAGCTGAGTGAGCTTCCCAAGAGAACTGCATGAAATGAAAGCACTAGCAATTCAAAAAAACATTAATTTCTTAAAACTCATCAGAAAATAAACAAATATTCTTTGACTCATAAGGTCCTACTGTCAAGACCTCTGTATAGAAAATATCCCATTGATTTGCATAAAGCCAAATAGCCACCATTTTGTCTTCTTCTAATTAGACTATCCCAAACCTGAGTACAAATCTCAAGCCCTTCAGCTTCAACATCTTTTTCCTCTGAGATGCATGCTTTGATTTCTCATGCTCATGTTATTTTGTGATCTCTGCCTTTCCTTCCTTCTAAGCTTTGGCTTTTTTCAAATCATGTAGAAGAGGCATCATCTACAGCAAGAAAAATTCTTTAGCTGTCTCGTTCATTCCAAACCATTCCAAATGGTTAGTAATAGTTCAATCAGGATGAGACTCACTGACCACAAAAAAGTTATGACCTATACCAGTTAAATACAGTGCTCTTTCTAGACTATCAAATAGTTTCCAAATCAACATGTCATTTAACATTTCCTACCTCAGTTCAAATATTTGACCTACTCTGTTGTGGCCTGAAGGATTGCAGCAGTTGAATATTTATTGTGATTTTAATACAGCAATGCCTAAGAGCCTCTACCAGAATCAGGATCCTGCTCTTTTTAGTGCTTTTAAGTGTACAAGGAAAGGAAATGGGTCAGGAAAAGCTTACAATCAAATGAGCAGGCAACACCATTGGGCATGTTCAAATGAGGGAACTGGAAAGCTTACCCACGGTTCATGCTAAGTTTGAAACACCATTCCAGTTGGTAAAATGGAGAGGAGTAGGAAAACCTGCCAGCTCTTTTAAGCAATCATATGCACTTACCCCCAAAACAGAGCTTTACATTCCAACTCAACTTATTGAGTAGAAAACTCATGTGTAAAAAAGATAAACTAAGATCTTTGTTCTCCCTAGAACTGTCCATTAAGTTTCTTATGAAAAATGCTATAGCAAAATCATTGTAGCTCCAAATAGCAAGACTTATTGGTGTGAAACATGAGAACTTCTTAAAAGGGAAGTATTTGGATGAGAAAGAGATATGGAGATTAAGGAACTTGGCTGATTATCTGTCAGCTTCCCCTGGCATGGTCAAAGTACCCACTGATAAACAGGCCAATACACACCATCCCTCTTTTTAAAGATATAGGTTAGAAGGCGCAGACAGTATCAAGAAAATTTCACACAGAAAGATAATTCCTTTTCCAGTACTTTTCCCTGGATTCTAGGAGCATCTGATACTTCTGTAGAGTATCCTTATGAGGCAATAAAGCAAGCAGCTGATTTTCCTATACCTGATTTTGCATGTATATGTAGCTCGATTTATATACAGGGGGAAAAAAAGACCATTAAGGATGAAAATAATTGAACACAAGGGCAACAAGGAGAAATTGTGTAAACTCACCTGATAGAGTGATTTTCCTCTTGCAATCCTTATCACTTGCATGAGGTTTACGAACTTGAGGAAATAATAAAACTAAGGGTGCAAAGAGACAGGCTACTGGAAAGAAAAGAAAGAAGACTTAGGCTTAGATTTTAGCCTTTGCAACCAAACAGCACAGAATCAATGATCTTATGTGTTATTTTTCATTTTCAAAGGGATTTGCATCCTCATTATCACCTTCAGGGAAAATAATAATGCAATGTGGTTAAGACAAAGGCTTTGAACAATTTGTTTCAACAGCTTCTCCATAACAGTAGAAAAAACTACCTTCTACTTACTGCTTGCAACAATTTGAAATCACTCCACTTATGATGCAGTATTTTATACATATGAGTGTTTGATAGGTTTGGGGTCTGAGTGCTCTGTTCCATAGCCTGCTTAAAGGTGAATAAGTCATGTCTAAATCAATGAGACATAGGTTCATCAGGTAATTTCAATATATGCCTAGCTTTATGTTTTGTACCTCAGACTGGGGCTTCTTGAAAGCATTTTTCCTGTCACATGCTGGCTAGAGAAAATTCAGCAGAAGAACTGGGGAAGTTTTAGGGAAGTAATTCATAGCAGATGAACATTGCTACCTTACTCAGTTGCAGGGATAGAGGAGGCTCTTGGGACAAGAGGTGCAGGGGTAATACTCACTTCCGTTAACTGCAGAGGATTGCAGCACAGACGTACACCTCAACTATCCTCCAAGGTCTCTCTGCATTTAATGGAGAAACAGGCTTTTGTAAGTGCAGCTGTGATCAATCTCATCCTAAGACAGATGTTGGGACAGAGAAAATCATGGCACTTAGGCCCCTCTTTCACCCCACCTGTGAAGGAGGTTGTCCCAAAGGCAGCCACCTACACTGCAGCTGTCTAATATTAGGTGAGACTAGATCCTCTTTTTCTCCCAAGAGGAAACTCTTACACAAAGGCCTGGAATTGCATTTGTATTTTTCTTGAAATAGTTTCAGATCCTACTTCTGCCTCTAGTCATCCATCCTACTTAGTGTCCTTCTTCCTGATCTTATGTCATTAAAGATCCCAAAATGTGAGCATGACACTAGAAATGTGTACTTGCCCACTCTTTCTTTTGTGACATTGACACTACAAACTGCAGCAGCTGAGACCAGGTGTGCCCTCAGTGTTCACTCAGAAGTTCTGCAGCTGCAAGAAAACTTGGTAAAACATTTAGAAATAAAATGTCTGTCAAATCCAATGAAGTGCAGCATCATTTTCCTGGATCTATACTCTTCAGTACCAAAAATACAACCCTGTCAATAAGTAAATAAACAAATAAATGGCCAATTAATTCCTATGTGTGACTTATTCCAACTTAAATTCAAAGGATTTATAGAAGCGTCTATTTTATTTTGAGTACATTGTATCCTGGGCATTCAAATTGCTCAATTCAGTCGAACAGCACACTTTCCTTCTGAGATGTAACTCATGTCCCAGGTGAAGTAACACAATCTAGAGCTGAATGGAAACTAAAACCCAGACTTTGTGGGGTTCAGTGCTGCTTTTAAAATACGTGTTTATCAACCTGGAAGCTAAAATTCCGGCTGGCCAAAACTTCTTAACTATATGCTGGGCATCTGTGTCCAGAGATGTCAATAGGATTGTGCACAGCGCCTGATGCTAATTGTGGGTATGAATCTTGTTAGTTTGGTTCTTAGAGTCTCAATCCCACAAGGTTCTGGGCATTCTGGCCCTAGCCTAAAATCAGGAGAACTATTCATGCCATGTAGTCTTTTCAGTGAAGCATAAAGAGCCAATAAGTACAAAAAAAAATCTGTCATTCAAGGTATCACATGATAATGGTCTGTAGTCAAACAGTAGCTTAGAGCCCATCCTTTATATGGTAGGGTTTTTTCTCCTGCAGAATTAAAACTGAACTCTCTGAAACTCAGGTGAATAAATGAGCTGCTAGCAAAATGAACCATGTGCAACAACGTTTATTTCCCAGAAGAAAGTATTAAGCAAGGGAATAGCATCCAGAGTATCTGTTTCAGAAAACACACTCTGGTACTCTTTCTGTATTGACTGAAATTACCATTTTATTCAGTACTCTGATGAGTGTTTTATGCCATAGCTGAACCAAGTTTGTTAAAGTGAAGGCTTTTTTACAGATAACTTATTTTTCTCCTGCCTTGGTGGGAATATTAACTTGCATGCTGCCAATTTTAACATAACTCAGCAGCTTCATCATGTGCAAAATACATGACAATACACAGGTGCACAACATTATGGATGATGATTGTGTTTAAAAAAAAAAAAAAGAGGTCAAATGCGGTCATGGGAATTTCCTTTAAAACTATATAAAGCATCAGCCATATGCAGTCTTCTGTGACAATTTTATGCTATATCAGAATTTTCCCCATGTCTAAAAAAGCCTACGGAGAGCAGGAAACATCATGTTCTTTTAGTGCTGAGTGTGATGTTACTAGCAATTTGATGAATTAAGGCTGATTTGTCAGTTGTATCTAATTTCAACAGCTATTCCCTGATTCTAAGTCTGGAGCTGGCACTTCCTACAAACTGCAAGTATCCTCAGCTCCCCTTTGCATTCTTAGAACTATCAAGAGTGGGATTCACCAGACCTTACGGCATCTGTCAACATGCGTTTACAACTGAGCTAAGCTAAGCTAGGATCTCTTCATAAGCTTTGGAGAGAAATCAATAGTTTTAGGGAATGAGTCATCTAAGAGTTTTGGATACATGAAAGGAAAACACTTCTTTGACTTTAAAGAGAAGTTAAGGTTACTAACTCAGAGATGCCTATTCAGAGCAGCTCTTTCCTAGCATAATTTATGAAGTACTTCTATTGATTTCTCATAGCCTAGCACAAGTTGAGATTGATTCCTTAGAAGCTGGAATTTACTTTCCTACAGACACACGTAAAGTGACGTAGATTCAAAGACGACAAGCATCCAATCTATATGGCCATTGGCAAACAAAACTGTATCTAGTCAAAGTAACTAAAAGCAAGCTAAATAAGAAGGTCAGAAAAGGCTTTCATTTCACTGCCTACTATTTCTCCCTCTCTTACTTTCAAGATCCCCCAATATGACTTTCAGACCCTGCTTCTTTACCTTCTGAAAAAGCTGGAATTTCCATAAGGTTCAAAAGTGCTTTGCCAAATAACCCTCAGCCTCAGCAAGAAATGGCAGTCAGAAAATGGCAGCACTTGCAGAAATTAAAAATGTTCAGGTGACACCAGAAATCAAAAGGAGCACGGAAAATGGGTTCTGCCTCCATCGCTAAAGAGCAAGGCAAAACTATCTCCCTGCATGCAGAGCTAACCTTCATTGAACAATTGTGCTCCTAAAGAAAAGTGAGTTTTCAAACTTATTGTTCTTCTGGGCTTTTGTCCGTAGCTATTCCACTTTTTCATTTCTCCTTTCCGACAAGGAAAACATAAAAACATTCTGGAAGAAATACCCAAAGGCAACAATAGGTTTACTCCAGGATCCCAACATCAGCTGTTGAACTAATGAAATAAACAACATTCTTTATATAAATGTCCAATGATGCAACCATCCTGCTAGGTCAAGTACCATTCAGAATCAATGCCACAGGCAATCAGGGCAAATACATTTTAAATGTATTTCACAGAAAGAAAGAGAAGAGGGAAGTCTTGAAAATAGTTCAGAAAACAAACAACTCAAGTGCGTTGTGATGGAGACTGACCTCAGAAGACACTTGCTTCAAGGCCAAGGGGAGATCTGACAGGTAATAAGAAATACGAGTACTACTAGGAAATAAAAGAGCTTCTGCACACTTGATATTTAAAACACCTTCCAGCAATGACCTCTTTCCCCTTTCAATGGAGGAACCCATGGACATGTCCAGAAGACTACCTCCAAAGAACCAGCTGCTGTGCAAGAAACACTTGATTTCTTCTACCCAAAGGTATGGATACATTTTCCACTTGCATTTCAATCAATTTCCCTAGTATTCACACATGAAACATGAGGCACAGCAACTATTTTTGCAGATTTTGTTTCTTAAGGTCATTCTCTAAAAGCCATCTTTCTTTTCCTCCACATTCCCTGCAGGGAATCCGAGACCAAGGCATGTACATCTCTACATACTCTAAGTGTGGCTAGCCCTTTTGCTCAAGCGAGTGAGCAGTAAGAAAAAGAAAAGAAAGAAGCAAAAATAACCTGAAAAACATCCAACTTATCAAACCAGCAAGGACTTTCAGACTGGGACAAACATTCTTTTTGTTTTCACAAATCTGTACATGAAGGAGTGCTGCCAGTGCATTGTGGCTTTATTCCAAACTTACATCACCATAAAATGAGAGCGAATTCTGGTGCCCAAAGAAAGTTGAACAAAAGTGAAGCAAGCCTGAGGCTCATGTCATGTGCTGAATTGATAGAGTACTGCACTTCAGAGGCAATGTACCCAAGTGTACCAACAATAATCAGCCATCAGCAGGGAATATCCATCAACTTAAAGCTTTTAAGGCCTTGAACTGTATGACTCAATGATGCACATTGCCACAGCTCCATTTAGTTCAGTGAAATTGCACTGACTTGTGCCATCTTGCAGGTCGGGCCTTTTCTCTTTTCTTGCTGATTCTTAAATCAAGGTAGTGAAACCAGGCAAATTCCTAAGGGCAAGCAGGTTTCATATTTGTCACTGGTTTCTGAATATGGTATTTATCTGCTTTTTCAAACCTTCTTGCAGTTTGGTTGGCAAGAATCAGTGTGCCATACTCCTTAGAACAAGCTTGTTCTATGCATTGTGGTAATTTTCATTACACACCTGTACAAGGCTCTGGATGTAGAGATGTGGTCCTTTATCACACCCCAGAGGAGGCAAGCATGCAGGTACCAGCACTCAGTCTTCAAACCACCGTCTGCCAAAGCCTTTAGGCACAGATCGATGACTGCCACCCACAGCTCAGACATCACAACACATTGAACTGCACTGAAGCCTGCCACTACAGGACAAAGTGCTCCCCATACACCACAGTGACTAAGGACAATACAACAAAAATGGCAGGCATCCCTCAGACAAGCATCTTTGCTCTCCCAGTTTAGCTCAATCCACAGTCTTCCCAAGCACAAAAAGTACCTGAAAATTAACAGCAGCCAAAGCACTGGTCATTGAAAGTCAGGAGGAAGTAAAGATCTAAAGATATCCCTCAGTATATATTAAAGCAGACATTACTGCTACAGGATTACTTAAGGAGCAAATCCTCATCCTATCCTGAATTCTTCTTCAGCAAAACTTCTGAATGTGGCCCAGAAACACTTTTGAGTTGTGCCTATCCTTGAGAGAACTGGACAACTGATGGTGGGTCTGCAGGTAACTCCTTAGGGTGATATCTGGGGGTGAGAACACCAAGCTGCTGCCAGGGCATCTCATTACCAGGACTGGCAGCTTCAGGACAAACACTTGTGTATATAACCGGATGTAAAAGTATGACTTTCAAGATTAATTTTTTTAGCATGACTCTCAGGTTGCCATTTCACCCATGGGGTGGCTCTGTATGAGCACAGCTTTGGAAGCTCCTACCCTGGAATTATTTTCACTAGGATAATGGGCTAGAGTGGTCATTCAGAGTCCACTGGAGACACACAGGTCCTGCTTTGACATCATCATAAGTGAAAATCTCAGGCAAGCTAAGGCAGTGACAGTCACACCAATGCGGACACAAAGGCAGCCTTGGGATTCCAGTTTCTGAGTCAGGGGTGACTGGATGCATTGCACTGGTAATGTGCTTCTTATCTGAGGATGTGCTGCCTTTCTATTGCAGCAGTCCAGTGACTCATACTGAGAATATCTGTACTACCATTTGTCTAGCAGGGAATGCTGATAGTTTGTGGGGGGGAAATGGCCTTATTCCAAAGGAGTGAAGTAATGGTACAGTAGTAATAATAATTTACCTCTGCAAAGTGCCTCTTATTGTGAAAAATCACTCAACAGATTATATACGTGTATACATGGGGATCAATCAGTCCCCTCTGCAGGGGACGTGGCAACCATTCTGCACCAGCAATGCTGCATAAAAGCATTTTAGAGGAGAAGTGAAGAACAGCTTCTCCAAATATGCACAAAGGAAGAGGATGTTGCGCAGAAAAAACCACCAAGACACATTTATCAATATCTGTATCTTCAAACAGGAAGCTCTCTTATCTTCTTTCCTAATTCCAGGGCAATGCCAGAGCAAGGCTTGTGTGAGCTTTAAAAAACACACTGCACATGAGAAAAACCTGAGGCAAAGGAAAACAAAAAATACATGCCCATTAGAGAGATGAGAACCCAGCAACCTACCCACACTGTTACATTCAGTCTCACTCCCATGGAACTACACCCACAGAGCCAACCAAAAAACCTTGCCTTGACAAAACGTGAAGGCTTTGCAGTTTACTCCCTGCTCAGAGGACCAAATTAGATCAGGCTAATAAACAAAGGGGGAAGTCCATATGTGAAAATGTGCCGTCCACTCATGCAAGAGGGGACACCACTCCTCCCTCTCACACTTCCCCCTGTTGCTCAGCAGTGCTGGGTTTCACACAGCCATAAAGGGGCACATCTTCAGCTCGCTCAGATGGGGCAACTCCTCTGAACTTAGTGATGTTGTCCCAAGTTGAGCCAGCTGAGGATATCATGTCTCAGCTCTCACCCACCACCAAGGCAGGAGCTCAAGCAGGCAAGAGTCTCCTGGCTCCAAGCAGCCACCATGCAGCCTCTGTCCTGTCCAGCAGCGATCTTCAGCTGGAGCCATTCCACTGGGGAACCAGGGTTCTCCTGAACCCTCCCATGAGGCGCCCAGCCTCTTACATGTCTGATAAAACTTACTTCAGCTCTAGGACTGCTGTGAAAGGGGGTGAGCTCACCTTCCTTCCTACCTCGACAAACCCAATCCCTTCTCTCTGCCTTTAGTGATCATCTGGCTGCAGGACAACCAAGGGAACAGGCAGATCCTGCTTAAAATAAAATAAAATAAAATAAAATAAAATAAAATAAAATAAAATAAAATAAAATAAAATAAAATAAAATAAAATAAAATAAAATAAAATAAAATGCCNTCCCCAACTTACAGTGCAGGGGTACTTATGCTGACACAGCACAGCCTTTGTCACCACACCGTCTGCTTCGCAGCAGATGAATAAATCCACCAACCCTCGGTTCAATTCTTACTCACACCTGAGGAACCTATGAGGATACCGTAAGTGGGTTCAAGTCACCACTAGATAGTGGTAAGAGTACCTAAAAGGAGGGTCATATTTTCATGGCAAACTGCTATTGTCTTTCTTCTTTTCACAACAATCATACAGGAATACACAGTAAGGTTCAAATAAATATGCTTATTTACTCTGTGTAAGGTGTCACATGAACACTTTGCTGTGCTAGAAGCCTTTCAAACCACAAAATGGCCAGGAAACAAGTCCCATACAATTTAAAAGTTGGTCTATTCCTGACCACTACAAGTAGGCTTTAGTATAAGAATTGCTGCAGTTAATGTATATAAGCAATCCAAAACAAAGGAAAAAAGCCAGCTGGTCTCTCAAGACAATGCCAGCCAGACAAAAAACAGACACTAGCAGTGACCTAATTGTTCTCCTATCAAAGCCTATGGGGGTTTTGCTATTGATTTCCAATATAGCCACCGTTTGCATAGGCTAGAATTTAATAGTGGTGAAAAGACCTTTCCTTCACCTTCATTTTTACACAGTGCCTCTTTCCGTTCATAACTGTGGAGCGCTTTTTTCATGTCAGCTTCAGAACTTTTTTATATAGAAAAGTCATAAATATTCAACCATATTGAATTTTCTCTTGATTCAGTTTGTAAGCTGGAAGCAAGGCAGGAAAACCAGTATCATAGATTCAGAGAAAAATCAGCAAACATTGCAGAGCCCCTCTGCAGAAAACTGCATGTACTGTCTGATATGTATTCTTTTCAAAGTGCTACAAGAAATTTTAAACTGGGAAGATACGAGATGGATTCATGAAATGTCTGACTTCTTGGGCAGAAAGAATAGGTAGGAGCCTAGACTGTGATGCTATTGCAGTCCAGGAACCATTGAGAACAAAATCCCATCAGATTACCAGCACAGTTTTATGTCAAACACAGTCACACTTCTGTATAGGTATTCATATAACAGTAATGGCTAAAAACTGTCGGCTGTGGTGTGATTTTTAATTTGTTCCCTGCTGATAGGAATGCCATGCTACATAGTATATGAAACAATTCCCCCGTGACAAGTAAGGGCAAACACAACACACCTCAGAAGGACAAGGTGAACAAATGAAGGACATGTGGGTATTGTATTTTGCCACTCCTCTGTTTGCACAGTATAGCTCACCACCCACCCAGCAGATATTTTTCAGATGTTATTTAGAATATGTCAGCAAATGTATGTTTATGTAAAAATGTTAATCATGCCCATGTAAAGGAAACCAAGATGATATTAATGATCCTCTCTGCACTTGCCTTGACTTTGTTTTCATTTGTTTCATTGAGTTGCCTCACTGTAAGTTGCAGGGTGGCTGGGGCTTAAAAGCACACATGATGGATCTCTCAGACTGAACTACCCAGCAGCCTTTGTAGCGTAGGTCACATCTTAAACCATTCCCTTGCTTGTAATCATGTCAGAGTCAATAAACATTCATACCTGAATACCAAATGTAGCAGTGCTGGTGCTTTAGATTAAGGAGGAAGGAACATAGGTCAGGCAAAGAGACCACTCTATTGGTTTTCTCTGTCACAGTATCTTTGATCAGTACAACTAGCATCTCTCACCAGCTGTCCCACCACGTGAGAATATCCTACCTATCCCTGCAGAATAGCCTGCCTAAAATCTCTTATTAAAAAAAACAAAAAAAACAAAAAAAAAACAAAAAAACAAAAAAAAAAAAAAAAAAAAAAAAAAAAAAAAAAAAAAAAAAAAAAAAAAAAAAAAAAAAAAAAAAAAAAAAAAAAAAAAAAAAAAAAAAAAAAAAAAAAAAAAAAAAAAAAAAAAAAAAAAAAAAAAAAAAAAAAAAAAAAAAAAAAAAAAAAAAAAAAAAAAAAAAAAAAAAAAAAAAAAAAAAAAAAAAAAAAAAAAAAAAAAAAAAAAAAAAAAAAAAAAAAAAAAAAAAAAAAAAAAAAAAAAAAAAAAAAAAAAAAAAAAAAAAAAAAAAAAAAAAAAAAAAAAAAAAAAAAAAAAAAAAAAAAAAAAAAAAAAAAAAAAAAAAAAAAAAAAAAAAAAAAAAAAAAAAAAAAAAAAAAAAAAAAAAAAAAAAAAAAAAAAAAAAAAAAAAAAAAAAAAAAAAAAAAAAAAAAAAAAAAAAAAAAAAAAAAAAAAAAAAAAAAAAAAAAAAAAAAAAAAAAAAAAAAAAAAAAAAAAAAAAAAAAAAAAAAAAAAAAAAAAAAAAAAAAAAAAAAAAAAAAAAAACAAAAAAAAAACAAAAAAAACCAAAAAAACCCATATATATATACATATATGATTACTCTCTTGGCATTTTTACAGAACCTTGAAATGTGATATGTTCAGGTCTTTCTTCAAGGTGACATCTGATCTTTTCAGCCATGAATTTGCAAAGCTAACAAAACAACTCAGACATGTTCATGAGGCTGTTTCCAATGTCACCAGGACAGATCATAAATTTTGTCGCTTCTGCCAAAACCAGGAGATAAGCTCTAGGCTAAATTGCAAAGTCAGCGTAGTCAGCTCAAGGCTGAGCCTGAATGCTTCTGACACTCCCACACGTATGTTAAAGTACACGTAATTAGCCTCTGGCTTTCAAAATTGGCATTTAAGTAGCTAAAGTCTGTGATACTCTGAGTCTCAAATAAATTTTGCTGAGCGGAAAATAAAGTATGTAAATTATTAGTCCCAAGATTTGGGTAATTAGCGGCTAAGCCAATTTATATCAGCAATTGCAACAACAAACAGAATGCTTCAGCATGCCTTCTGCATCTTTCTGGACCAATTGGTACTTAACAACAGTAAAATTTAAGGTTCACTGCTGACAAGCCTGTCCTCCTGACTGAGAACCAGAGCTTGCAACGGAACTGCCTTCTGTGATTTTTCTGCCGATGCTGTGCACAGGTTGCTTGAAATCTCACCTTTGTGGGAAATGGGGGAAAATAAGGGACTCATAACTTACTGAGTATTCTCAGACTAAATTTTGTTTGAAGCAACATCTGCTTTTAAGTGATTCCAATCACCATATTGGAGCAGCCAATGCAGGGATGGGTTCACTGTGGCAAAACAATAACAATTTTGGAAACATTTTCAGTACATTTCAGTAAATTTGGAGTACCCTTCTGTGTGCAGTTCCTTAGCTCAGTTTGTTAAAGCTTGGTTCTAATAACACCAAGGTTGAAATTCAACGCCCGTATAGGCCATTCACTTAAGAGTTGGATTCAATGATCCTTATGGGTCCGTTCCAGCCCCGTATATTCTGTGATTCTGATTCTCTGAAAAAAGAGTAAGCTGAGCTTAAAATTCCAACACAGTGCAGTGTCTGTGTGCAAGCTGGGTATACCAGACCTAAAGCAAATGTTGTTGTGGCACAGCCGAATTCTTCACTGTCATGGACCTTACAGAGATATTCACGCCAAGGAAAACTTGTAAAAATTACTCTCCTGCTTCATAATATCATACAGGATCCCTTCTGTGCTGGTAGAAATACCAACACAAAATACAGAGCAGTAGCAATCCAGGCCAGTCTCTGTGATGGCTGTTCACCTGAACTCCAAACACAGCTCACCTGGACCACACACATCTCTGCTATTAATTGCTATTTACACACAAGAGAGTCCATTCACCTCAAAGCTGGGGAAGCCCTGGGAATATCAACCAGTGCTCACTCTTCCATGCTGGCAAAGACACCAAAGCCATCTGAAGTTATGTCTTCAGCTACCTTGAAAAATTACACCTCTAAGGATTTGCATCCATCCCCACCCATTACTGGTGTTCTTTGATTTGTTATGCTCTTCAGAAAGTTTTACCCACCAGCACCCTGAAGTTTGGTTAAGCAATTTTACCCCATGAAAGAGATAATTTGAACACCATGAAAATTTCATATTTTCTGCCATGTTAGTAAGAGCTGCATTTAGGGGGAAAAAGAAAGGGAAAGAGAGGAAAAGAGAGAAATTAGAGCTCCCTAATTGATTCACAAACCAAAAAAATCAAGAATGCTTTGGATTATTTATTCACAGTTAACAATTTATCCAGCCCTAATTACAGCCGCTAGAACATTTTCCTCGCTGCAATATTAATTATATTTCTTTCATGGCTGCTATTTATATAAGCAGAAGATGAAATATGCAATTAGGTGATCAGAATCTGCAGCGGTGCCACTGATAATTTTTTTTCACAATAGTTATTATCCTCTTAAAACGATGGTAAAGGTTGGGAGTAATTGCTGCCCGTCATTTACCACAGAGTTCAGAGAGTTCCAGAAGAGCCCTAACAGAGCTGGTGAGCGGGTCCAAGGCATCCCCTGTCCCATGAGCAAGCCCAGGTCTCCCAAAACAAAGACACGTGTGCAGAAGGCATTCCTTATTTTCAAAGGCTTGAGTATCAATTACAAACACGAAAAGAAACAGAGAAGCAGAGGAACAAGGCTGCCAAGAAACACCAGATCAGAGTCAGGACAACAGAAGGCACACAGTCCCAAAGAAAACTAAAACAAAGAAGCTTCTGCTCCTACGTGCTGAGCAGAAAGGGGCTCAGCACCACAGGCAAGGGCACCAACCAGCCGGAATCCCTGTCCCATCAGAAAACCAAGGCTTTGGCTTGACAGAGAAGAAGAAATTAAAAGAAATTCTTGATTCCATCACCATTTTCTCTGGCTGTGGAAACAATCTATCATGACACTTTATATTTAGCTGAACGCTTGCGTCAGAAAGGATAAAAACAGGAAGAGCACTAATATCTTGATTTTTTTATACTGCTGCATGTATACTGCCTTTCATAGGAGGGAACGTGCTATTTTAATTTTGTAGTCAGTAAAGCTGAAGTACAAAAGAAAATAAAAATATGCTAAAGCATTACTGCACAATGCAACAGAAGAAATAATATTTCTATTATAGAAGCTCCTACAAAATCTATTAAAGCAATAAGTTTTTAAAATTACTTTTTATGGTATGCTTAAAAAGGAAAAGAAAAACAGGAAAAAAGGCAGACACAGCATATTGCATAAAATCTTGGAGTAAATTATCCATGTGAAAAGATACATATTAATATTCAACAGAACATATAGTGTCATTATATCTGCTTATTTTACATATGATTTGTTCCCATAAAGAAAAGAACAGAGAGATATACCCAAGGTCTCCAGTTTTCTTACTTGCAAGTGTGAGAAGGAAGGGGTCGCAAACTGTTTTTTACCCTATTCTTTCATCAAAAGTCTATTTTGGTCATTTCTGTGAACCTGGCTTCTAAGGTTAGTTGACTGTTTGCGTTTTCTGTGTGGAAAATGAGAACAGTACCACAGGTTCAAGGATTTCCTTTCAGAAAGAGAAGTATAAATATAAGAGGATTATCACGTTTACTATTTAAAGTCCCAGTGACCTGCAGGAGTTCTTTCTGTGAGTGCCGTTAATTGTCACACTTCTAGGAAACAGTAAAAATTTAACTAACAGAAAGGAAGCTGGTTTGCTTGTGTGTTGCTCTAACACAGAGAATCATGCCACGCCAGACGTCTAGTTATTGCAAGCATGCACAATTTTGAAGGCCTTAAAAAACTGTTTGGAGAAAGTAGAACAATTTTGGTCAGTGATTTACTGCTCTGGAGGGGCAGCTGTGAGGTTGAATCTCAAGCTGGTGAGAGAGTGTCTGACACTTGCCCATTTGTAAGAAATGCCATTTCACAGAGTAATCATGAGCAGCCAGATTGCTGGTAAGAGCACTCCACTGGTGGGACACACTTATTACTCTAGTGTTGGTCAAAAAATATGTGATGGCCAAATGTTCCTTTAAAGCTTCTCCAAAAGCGAAACTCTGAAAGGGAATCCAGTGATTTGGGATAAGTTTCATATAAACAAAAGCTTAAATAAATTTCCACAGCATTTACATCAGCTATTCCATCCTGTTAATGTGAAATTGTTCTTGGCATGCTGAAGTGTTTACATTTAACCTAATTATTTTGTCTTTTTATTTAAAATAGTAAAGTATTATATTTAATAATTGATACTAAACTATTGCAATATAATCAGAATGAGATTATTAAGTATTTTCAAATTATTTTTAAAGCAGATTTCCTTTTAAATACTTTTAAAACTTTGATTCCTGTTTAGAATGTAAGCTTTCAAATACTTGAATTTCTACTAACCAAATTTTGCCAGTCAAAGTGCCTTATGGCACTACCTAATTTTCACTGTTTCTTTGTACATTTAATAAATAATTCCTACAGCTCACTCAGAGTTTATTGCTGGAAGTATATTTCTGTAGGGAGGGGTTTTTTTATGGCCATTACACTCTTCCTTCCAAAATTTCACTTATTGAATTCCTTTGGTTTTCTTAGCTGATTTGGGCTTACCAGGGAGAAATATGTAGCTTAATATATTTGAGGCAATAACAGCCCTCCCACAGCTGATGAAGCACCAGCAGTGGCTAAGGTTGATGGGGAGGAACAATCCCCTTAGAATATGCTTGGTGTGGTACCATGGAAATCAGAATGATTTCGCTGAGTGAAGATATCTTTCTTTGAACATTGCCTCCTTCACAGCAAACTTAACTCCCGTCCCTCTCCTCAGAGCCATGCACTACTTTCTAAGGCTGAAACACATGACGGACGGCCCACATTGTTTGAAGACAAAGCTGTTTATAAATATCTCAGCTTCTGACAAAGTGCCTGATCTCACTTATAACAATTTTAGCCCAGCTTTACATTAACTTATGTGAAAGATCTGTAACCTTTACTCTGGAGAGTAAAGCTTCCAGAAACGTGATCTGCTTCCTGTATTTAAGATCTTTATGCTCCCTCTGTAGCAGGCTGGAGTCTGCAGGGATTATTTTTCCAGAGGAAAGATTGATTTACGATGCCCGGTTCATGTTGCTCTGCAGTCAGTCCCCTTTGCATTCAGAAAGTCTTTACATTTTTACCTTCACCAGCAGGACTTATCAGCAAATGCATACAGAAAAAGGGGATCGCCAGGATGTGGCTGTCACCTGATGACCTCAGGGCAGATATTTGTCATGTAAATTCCTGTATCTCAAAATACAGACTGTGAACAATACCAGGTATGTCGATATAGTACACCCTGCCCTCATTTTAATGAACATAAGTAATTAAGATATCTTCCCAGTTCCTCCTTCTTGCATCTCATTGCCTGCTTGCCCTCCTTTTCAGGCTTGATGAGAAATATCCAGTTTCTCAAACATGTACCAGTCAAACTGGACTCATATGTCTGAAAACCAGTGATGAAGGTTAGCTGGAAGATTAGAAAAATGCTGCAGTAGGTCATCCAGAAGAATCGGCTCTGGAGGGGAAAGCAGAGTCCATTAATAACAAACTTGTTTCTTTCTACTTCAGAGCTCTCAAGATGCACAGCTTCAGATGTGCCAGACTTGACAGGCCTGTGGCACTTACAATTAGGGTGTGCAGACAGGGGCATTTGGCACCACAGAGATGGTGTGTGGAGAAAATGTACCATTTCAGGCATCTGAAAAAGGAAGCGTTAGACAGCTGTCACAGGCAGAAATTGGAGGAAGATGGCAGCTGAACGAGGGCCAGGATGCTTGTAGCCTGGTCACTGAGAATGCTTGAGTTTAGGCAGTGGGCGAAGAGTGTCTTGGTGATTGGATTCCCAGAGAAGCAATGCATCTGTAAGGAATATCCCAAGGGAGCAGTAGTGCAATTGGAAGAGGGGTTGGTGTTGTTGGGCCAAAATACAAGACTCCTGAGGAGCCAGAAAAAAAGACAGTGAAGCCAAAGTTGAAAAGCAGCAAGCTCCACCATGGCCAGATTTACAGAAGCAGGGAAATTTGGTGAATTCCAAGCCAAAGTTAGGGCTCAGCTCTTGCATGAGTGAGTCTTTGAGCGGCTGCCTACAGAATGTGAAGAGCCCATGCAAAGCTTGGCTTCTGCACCCACTCCTAGGGAAGCAGCACAGGAGTTCTGAGAGCCAAGGGAACAAGGGCAATGCCTGGTTAGTATGGGACTGATGGGTCTGATTTCTCCAGTCTGAAACTCATTCATGTTAAGCTAGTGTCTAACATTTGCTGATTGAAAAAAAAAAAAAAAAGCAGAAAGTTCACACCTCAGACATAACCAATATAATATTACTCACCTTCCCATCTGAAATACATTGTAGGACTCAAAATACTTATGTGAAACTCACCAATACAATCTCCATAACTAAATGGAGATGAAACCACTCATTCAAAACAAACAAACCCTTTGAATCTGAAATTGTTTTGTTATTGCAAATTATTTTCCCTTTCAGCTCATGGAGGGTTTTTTATTTCTTATTTTAGTGTAACGAGAACTTGAATTTTGGTTGTGTTATTTTGTTTGTTTGTGGTTGTTTTATCTTTATAATCTCTGCAGGGCCAGACTATTATATCACCATCCAGAGTAACGTTCTGTTGGCTTCACTGGTCTACAAGTAGTAAAGTTTACTTTACAAAGGAAATCTAGCTTGATCACATTGTTTCAGAAATATTAACGAAAGATGGCTTTATCAGCTGTCTAAAACTAGTGAAACAGAGTAAAGGAAAACAAAATATCTTTCTACCATTGTTCATTCTACAAACCCTGGAGAGTTTGAATAGTTATTTTCTGCATTATTTCTTACTTTAGCAAAAGTTATCCTTGTAAAACCTACCACTATGTCTGCTTTTAAATAAACTGCACCATATCAAGGATTAAAAACTCATCTCTTGAATTGGCTTGGAGCACAGACGTGACTTATATCTACTCAACAATACTTACTTTAACACATCTTGAACTTACTGGTAGAAATATATCCTGTCTCAGGGAAAACAAATTGCAAGAGACTAACTGTTGATTTTATCCATGCAATGAGTTAACATAATATGCATATGTAACCGTATATACAAAAGGATTTCCTACAGAAATGTGGATTTATTTTACTACAGGAGGAAAATAAGTGAGCATTATTAGAGCAGCCAATGTGAGAAACATAGATTAACAATGTGCTTGGCACTGAAATCACGCTGGTGTAAAGCTGATTCACTTCTGATTTACATTAGTGGAAATTCAAACTGGTTGTGACTTTCTGGTTAATGTGACGGTGAAACTCTCTCTCTAGTCACTGATTTGAAATGTTCCCCTCGAGGCAACTGTGGCAGAGTGATGATTTCAAGAAGGCTGTTATCATTATGGCTCTGTCACTGTCCGTAGAACAAAATGAGCCTCAGAAAGCTAAACTATTCATTAAACTAGAGCTACATAGAACTGGGAAAAAAACATTGTATGAAGAAAATAACACAGAATAAAAGGCCTTGCATCTTTACACATTGTTTGCTGAAAATAATAGAGAATAAAAACAAGACAGTATAAAATCAGACCTCTCCATTGGTCTATGTAATTTAGACAGTTTTCTTAACTGTCTTTATATCTCTTATATTGCACACTGGTGAATCACTTCCTGCACTCTTGCTACACACTCTTTAGTAATGATGATGCAAACTACTACTTTAAATGACAGAAAAAAAAAGTGTTTCCTTTCTTTTGACAAAGAAGTTGACGTTTCTTCATGGAAAGCGAAAAACTCTGATTCTTTTGCACCTGCAGCTATGACAACCTGCCAGAATGATTATCTAACAAAGTACAGAACAGTGGTAAACCTCTATTGCAGTCTGCCCAAATCAAATAGATTTTCAGCATAGAACAACATGTACCTAAAACTTCGCAAAGTGATGTGAGACTGCAGCGTGAGTAAAATCAGAGCAATGTGTCATAAGCAATCACATGTTCTGGCCAGTCTGCCAGAAGACAAGCAGACATTTCATTTCTCAAGAGGGCAAAAGTAATGAAAGGGCTTAATCCATTCATTCTGTTCTCAAAAGCAGGGCCCAATTCTAGCATAATATCGTGAGTAGCATCTGTTTCATGTTGGCAACCAGTCTTTCATCAGCATTTAAGCCACCGTAAACTCATCAACCTGTAACACACCTGAGGGAAAACCCAAGACTTGAAGAGCAGGAAATGTTGGTGATCCAGAGGAAGATGCAATGATAGCGCAAGTTTGGAAAAGTCTTGGGCCCCAGTCTCAGGACCCCTCCTTTTAAACATGCGCTCATCCAAATCACACAGGCACACATATGCAAATCATGTAAAAACCTTAGACCCTTTCCAAGACCCCTTTCCAAAACCAAGACCTCTTTATCCAAGGAAAATATGACCTCCTCAGGACTTGTCCAACCTGAATGACTCTATGACTGCATGGTGTCAGTTTTTGCGACTTCCTTTTCTCTCTATTGCATGGGAATAAGCAAAACTGGGAACAAGCACATCCTCTGCTGCCCACCAGATTCCCCAGAGATGTCTAACCAGAGCAGCAGGCACTGCACTTGGTGCCAGGGTGCCATAGGTTGGCATAACTTTAGCCTTTACTTCTGCTGATATGAGGAAGATGTCCAAATGCTGGAGATGAAAGGCAACAAACACAGTGGCATTGCAGCCCTTTCTGTCTTTAACAAGCACTTATGAAGGCAGGGTGGCTGCACCGTGGCTGCCTCTGGAGACAGCTAGGTTTAGTGTCAGATATCAAATGCAGCCGAAGTATTACTTTACTGGGGCTAACATCAGGTACTGCCATAGGAGACAACTGGTCTTAACTCACAGCAATCGGATTGATCACTTACATTCCAGGAATCTACCACAACCCCTGCTCCAGTCTACGTCCCACAATTCCTCCTTTTACAGTGACAGTTCTCAGGAATGCTTTGCTAAAGCTAAACTGTATGTGCTCAAGGAAGAAATGGTTTAAATTTATTAAAAGCATGCCAATTACACGAATTTCTGATTTCTTTCAAAAGTTTCCTACGTAGCTGACACTAAGTGCACCCCGGCTGACTCCAATCACAAACTTAGCTGTGAGGCAGTTAGGACTGACCTCCACCTTCCTCTGCTTCACCCTCCCCACCCAGCAAGCAGCAGGCAGCCTGACCTGCAAATACCACCCAAGTGCACTACAGGGCGCAGCACAGTGCTGAATTACAACTCTATCCCAGCAAATTGGGCCTCAATACATCAGTGAATGATTTTAGAAACATCCTACTTATCATCTGCACCCTTCACAGTTAATTTTTATAGGAAGCCAAACATGGTGCTATTGAGTAAAAGTCTTTAAAGGTTTGTTTTACTTCAGAGGTTTGTCTGCCCTCTTCCTCTGCCACCAAAAACCTAACATTTCCCCATACATTGTCATTCTCAAGCAAAAATGCACATTTGGTGCACTCAGAATATTTGATTTAGAATTCATATGAATAAAAATTAGCTGAAATGCCATTTGCTTTTTTGGGGTTTTTTTAGTACAAGAAAAAACTACTGGTATTAGGCAGGATGGCAAATTGTTAAAAAGAGCATTCCACAGGTGCTACAATGCCATTTCTATGGCTCAAGCAGCGAGCTTTGGGTTTTTTCTGTTGGGGTGAGCTGTAAAGTATTTTGGACATATCTCTCACCATTTCAGACCTCCTAGGACATCCAAGCAACATCTAATGCAAGGCTTCTAGGAGACCATCAATCAGTGGAGAGAGAGGCAAGAGGTTAAGTGGCATACAGTTAGAGCATCTCAAATTATGCTAGATGATTGCAAATTGCTGAATTGTTTCACAAATCTTGTTTCTTCCAGTGAAGAAAAGTAGGCAGTTTCCTAGCTGAGAAAATCTCTGCTAACTATCCCAGGAGACTCCATATCCAACCCCTCTCTCCCTCTGCTTCATTTTAAAGCCAATTTTACTCTAGGGACAGAAGAACATTTCCTTAGCTCTTAAGTTCATTTGTGTGTTCAAAAACCTGGAAAGCCCTCGGTTCATATAATTTAGTTCTGAGCTGCCACTGAGGTCCTCACCTTCAGAAGATAATTAAAAATCTTAACAACCTCAAACAGATAATCGATTATAAATGTACCTTCTCAGATTTATGGATGAATGTGAAAGAGCTCTGATGGGTCTTGGATGCCTCAATGTAAAACAGGCCAGGACATTTAGAAATTAGACACTTGCCAAAACTACTTAAGGGTGCTCCAGTATATTGAGCAGTAACCTCATATACCCAGCTATTCTTACTATTAAAAAAGCTCTGTTGAAGCTGAGGGCAAATGTTTAATTTTTATAAGCTAATGGTTCCTGGATCTGAAACTCGCTTATTCACAATAATTAACATTTCTCAGGCTAAGAGTGTATTATTAAGAGTATAACAACGTCAATGTAACAATATGTAACAACTAACAAACCAATTTCAGTGAAGCATTTATAATGACTGATTGTTACCAGTTTTAAAATACTTATCATACTTCCTCATGTCTGGAGTTGGGAGGTATCTTCTCAGGGTCCTTGAGTAATTCAACAAAACACAGACCCTGTTAGAGCTGCCCTGAGTCTCTGCAGAGACAGCAGAACAAAGGAACACTTGCAGGGCACCATGTTCCTGTCCTGATATGAGTGCCAGGACAGAGCAAAGAACTCAGCAAAGTGCCATGAAAGAGATTTTTTCTTCCCTCAACAATAACAGGTATGCAGGGTGATTGGCCTAGCTCACAGAGACTGGGGACTTTCACATGCAGCAAGAAGACTCCTGCTGGGAGTGCCTGCTGCCTTCATTTTGGTAATGGCCCCGGGCACTACAACAGATTGAAGGGGAAGATATGCAAACAGAAGGCCAAGGGCTTGGCCTAGATTATCTGAGACATGTTAAAGAAGCACCACACTTCACAGACATTTTCTTCTTTTTGAAAAGGAGAAAGTGTGTATCACTACTCTTTTAATGTAGGTCCTTTCCCATTACACTCTACCAAGCTGGGAAGGACAGCTGAGGATGAGCAGTCACACCGAAATACACGCAGACATTCCATAGGCAAGGCTGGGATGTTTGTAAAAAGGAAAACAACTTTGATTTATGCTGTTCAGGGGAAATGCCTTTGTCTTTACAACTGGAAATACAGCTCTTCGTAAAGTCAAAATTTCTGTGGGTAAAAGTAATTTTTCACTTTTTCATTAGACAGAGAAATGAAATGCCTTTGAATCATGTCAGCCTTGATAGAAATGTCTCAGATGAATTTGTGGCATGTCAGTTCAACACTAAGCTGTGTCCAATTGAATTGCTGCAGTGCTGCACCCAGGACTGCAGCACAACATGAGCATTCTCTTGGGGAAACTTTCTCATGCTGCCGTTTTGGCCAAAACATTACACACAGATGGGCAGTGTACAGCTGTGGTATGGTCAGGCAGGTTCATTCCGATCAAGACACTCAGACTGGGAAGAAAAGTTGAAAGCAAAGGAGTTGGAAGGAAAAGTCCCACAAGACTCATAGTCTCAACCTTCTGAACATGTTGAAGGTGAAAAAAGAAACAAAAAAAAAGACTAAAAGAAGTATTTTTATTTCAGTTAAACAAGTGCTATTACTACATGTGAGACTGGAAAGTTTGGGACTTGCCTAAACTGTCTCAACTTTTCATTCCAAGTCACGAAGAAGAAAAATTAGAACTATCGGAATTTTTCACAGGATGGGAACTCTGGTCTTATGCCCACCCACAACAAAGACCTCAGGTTTTCTGCATTTAAGATGGATGCGGATAGGAAGTGAAAAATTCAATTTTTCTTTCTTAGTATTAGTATTTTAATTTGTCAATGATTTAGGAAGAACAGAGTCAACTGATATACATTCAGAGGCAGCTTTTTCAAAATAAAAACAGTCAACCTTTTTTTTTTAGATTAAAAATTATATTTAGCAGAAAATGAGAGATATTCTGCAGTATGCATTTCTAGAAGCTGTAATTAGAGTTCACCTCTTTCCAAAAGAAATTAAATCCACGATTAACAATGCTTTTGCTAAGAACCAAAATTGTATTTAGACCATCCTATGCCACAAATCCCTTTCTTACCTTGTGTAAATTTCTAAAGATGAGACTCTTTCACATGTGAAAGGTTCCTTGGAGGACATGTGTTTATAATTGAAGTGACAATGAGAAGTTGATGCTATTCATGTTAATTTAACAAATAATGTAAAATTATTTAATAGCAATTATCTTTAATTATAAAGTAAGAACATATTTTTTCCTTTGATTTTGAAACAGCACAAATAGAGCTGTTGCTTTAAATTGACGCTTCAGGCAGTCTCACACATTGCCTGATCACCTCAACATTTTATATACGGGTGCTATGTGCATTTACTTGTACTACATGCCCAAGGCTGAAAGTGTGGTGTGGGCTGCCCAATTAGAGTTATCAAATATTTATGTAGATTTATAGCTCTGCTAGATATGCTTTAAGTGCTCCGATGCAAGAAACAAAACGTGTGTGGAGGAAAACAATCTGCACAGTACAAAGACAATCCATGTGCAAGAGTTGCTGGAAACTTTGTTCAAATAATACTACCCACCTTCTGCTTTTTTTTATCCCAGGCTGTCAAAGAAAGAGTGTTACTGAAAAAAAAATGAAAGTAGCAGATTCTAGATTTCTGCCTCAATTCATTCCTTTCTAAACACCTATATTCTTAAGTGGCAATACTTTTCTTCTAGTTTCTACTGTTGCAGCTTGATAAAGTGAGTGCACATACAGAGACAAGGTATTTAAGAATGTACTGCCTTGATCATAGGTAACTTCATATGTCTTGCCAAAGGGCAATAGGTTTCCTCCTCTGGGATCCAAAGTCAGACACAGCTATTTCCAGACAATTTACGAAAACGATTTTATAGCCTCAGGATCCCAAATTAAGGTGTAATGAGGTGGAGGAGATCTATGTGCTATCACAGCTTTTTGTGATAACTAACCTTCAAAGGAATGTTAAACAAAATGTTCAGATGCGTACTTTACCTGCATCGTTTCAAGGATCTATCCCCAACTCCCCATGTCTGGAAGAAAGCAATGGGCAAATTACTTGTACAACTTATTTAACAGCAGAAATTAATGCCTGGCTAATGGGTTTTCAAGGGGCACCTCATCATGTAGTGGCTTGCAGCCTGGGATCTGCAGACCTGGGGCATGCAAAGTATCTTCCTAAGGTAACCATGAGAAAAGGTTAAGGAAAACAAGATCATTAATGAAAGAGGCTTACATACCTCAGTACATCTACTGGAGGATTTGCCTGTGCCATCAAATCAGAGTAAAGAACCTTCAGCCTACTCTTAAGTGAGTGCGTAGAACCGTTCTATCTTATATGGTGAAGTAGAAGGATTGCCTCCAAAAGAATTAGAAAAAGATGACATTTAATTACAGTTGTTTCTAAAACATTCTCTGGAATAACACTGATCTCATCTTTCAGGTTGCACACCATTCATTGTACTGTCATCTTGCTGCTGTTTTCATTTCGGAATTAACTGTGCAAATTTACGCTTTGTCATGAGAAGCGATGGATGTTTAATTTTGGTGTATAGCTGTGAAGGTCAACATTTTCACATAAGTGAGAGCCACAGATCCTTTTGACCTTGCACAGCTTAGTTTGTAATCGGTAGCTAGACTTCTTTGTAACTACTATGTCTGCCATAATCTTCAATATTATGACACTCACTTTATTTTGTAAAAGGCACAGTGACTAATTACTGGACTATATTTTAAAACCTGCCAGACCCTCATTAACTGAACACATTTTCTGGGCTCTTTGCATACATGATTGAGTTCTGCATCCCACCCACACTTCTCTTGAATTTTCACTTACTTGTTTTCAAGGTCATTGCCCACCTGGCTGACTGCAAGCAAACACAAAAGCCTAAGCACACAGTGACTCTGGAAGTTACCACTCCTGCGGATCTGTGTTTGAGCGGGTCTTTGTACCCCTCTGAGCAGGGTAGTTGGTGTGATCAGGTTGGAGGGGCAAAGCTCTGCTTGGGACTTCTGACAGCCACAGCTGGATGGAGCAGGGATAGAAACCTTCTTTCATATCACCTCTATTTCCCTTCTCTCTCACAGGAAGCAGAATGGGACTTGTTACCTCTGTTGATAACTAACAAACCCAAGGGATCACTGAACAAGTATCACACTCAGCTCTGGTGTAACCCATCTGTAATTGCTTCTGCTCGGGCTTGCACCAAAACTGGCTCTTAGATATCTCCATGGGACTTGTGCCTGAGAATCAGAATTGAAGTGATGCACATATCCTTTGGAAGAATCAACACTTGCCAGAATATCTGGAAATGTGTTTCTCTGCCAGAAGTTACACAGCACCAGGCTGAACCAAAAATTCCTTGTTGCTATGGTTGCCACTTGCTCTGAATCTTTTTACTACTCCTTGTTAAAAAGTAGCAAAAGAGAATAAAAACATATACAATAATTGTAATTGCCTGGTGCATATTTTAACATTTCACTTCGGTGGCTGCTTTAAATTATGCAGTAATATTGCTGGCATGTTTCTCCAGTCCCTCTTCCCTAAGAGGATACATTTTACAGTGGTGAAATTGGACACTGGGTGTAAGAATCACACATTTGAATAATTTTTTCAGGAGTAGACGTGTCACACGCAATGTATTACAACTCAGGCTGTAAAAATTAAGTGGCATTTGCATTCATTAAGCATACATGAAATTTAATTCCATTAGGTCCACCAGCATTAAGGCCTGTCTGTTGCTGCTGATGTTACAGCTTAAGGACATTATATCTTCTGGCTAGATTCTATTTCATAACCTAATAAAGCCAGGAATTACATCCTGGCTTGATGCCTTTGTAAATCCAGCGCAGTGAACATACAACATGAAAGCTGTAGTTGTAAATTATTTATATTCATCATTGTCCAAAATATTAATTTATAAAAAAGGTTTAACAGATTAAGAAAACTACAGGCACCATGCCCACAGCAGAACTAATTTAAAAGACAACAATATGACTTTCTCAAGCCAAACCTCACATCTAATCTTCCCACTTTTTTACAGACACGATACAGAAGAACTGTGAACATTTCACCGAGGCCAGTTAAAGAATCAAAAGCTTACATTACATTTCAGTCAACTTCCCAGAAATGCTGATCTGCACAATCCCCTAGGAAAATCAGGGATACTTTACTTTTTAGATTTCAACATTCTTTGCTGACATAAAAATTAGGTAAAGAAAAGGAAGGCAAAATATGAAACTATATGAATTGCAGCTCTTATTTGGGTTTAGTACAAGCCTGAACGTATCAAATAAATTTATGTGGAAAAATCATTTTGGTCTGCATGAAGTTTCACAGAAGACATCATGACTGGGAATACAAGATTGCCCTCCTAACTACTCCCCCAAAAAATCTATCATTAAAAAGCATGAACAGAATTTTTATTAGAAATTTAATGTGAGATGAATACAGGTGCCAGTGTAAATTTTCATCAACAGTCCTTCATTTTCAACTATCAAATTAACAAGGGTTCATGAAGGGAGAGTTCTTACCATCCAAAGTCTTTGATTTCTTCTCTGATTCTTAATAGCATCATCAGGCTAGTCCTCCTGGCCGAAATACCAGCAAAATGTTTATTTCTAATGATCTGAACAACAAGCCTATTTCCATGAAGATGTGAGAAATAGGAAGAGTTTACATAATTATGTACAAATTATGCCTTATTTTCCTGTAAGTAACTTTCCAGTGCTCTGAGATGTTAATTTTTCCAGAAATCAAAGTGTTTGACTGTATCTACAACCTCATTTCAATGGCATAAATGTTTACCACAGGGAGGAGATGACAATTTTTGTCTTTTCAAGGACTCTTTGTGTGTAAAAATTATCTTTGTTTCACTTGAAAGCATGTTAAGTGTATATATTTTATTTGTATTTTGTTTGTTTATATATATAAATTAAAGTATAAAATTAAACTCAACTCATGGCAGCTATACTTCCATTTCAAAACTATTCTATCATCTCTTTAAAAAACCGTGTCTCAAGCTACCAAAATAGTCTTTGAAATTCTTTAGATCTAAGCCACTAAGATTTCTCCATAGTCAATTGAGAGAGATAAGAACCCTCAGAAAAAAAATTTTATCTTAAAATAGGTGGCTTAGATAAAGCACCTAAGCCATTTTGGAGTTTGCCCTCTAGGAAAGTATGCACTGGACAGCTTAGATGAGTAAACTCTTAGAAAGCTCCGCTTAACTGAGATCTCACTTGTTATCTGCTTTAACTGGAATCCACTTTGAGAGCACAGTCTCAGCAATACGTTTTCTATTAATTTACTGCCACTTTAGGGGAAGAAGCTAAGAAGCTGTATATTTCTATTCATGAGTCAACATAAACTATTTCATCCATAAGAAAAAAACCACATGGGATGACTTAACAACAAATGATCCAGACTGCATTGTATCCAACTTCAGGAGAAAGCCATAATGTAAAGTCTCAGGACCACTCAGGAAGAAATAAATCAGTAATTTTCTATGAAATTCATGGGGGGAAAAGTAATAGTAGTAATAATAATAACAATAATAATAATTTAAAAATTGGTATTTCATTTTCTGTTTTCTATTTGTCATGTTTTTCACATTGGTGTCTGTCTGGAACTTGACAGACCACAAAATATTAACCTATTTCTCTGACACTTAAATCTGGTGAAATGCAGAAGGCTGTGATCTGAGGCTTTGCACAGAAGTGATACAAAATGTGCAGAAAAGGCCCTTCAGGGAAAGCTGATTTTACTCCTGTCTACAGCTCCTCTGCGCTGTTAATCTGCATCAGCTCATCCTGACCTTTTCTCCACAGTCCTCTGTGTCACACCTGCGTAAAAACATTCACTTCGGTGCAGTGACTCAGCTGGGAGACATTTCGGGCCAAGGCAGTGCTGGGGGGGAAGGTGATTTTTCATGGGTGCTCACGACTCAACTTGAGAAACTGCCCCTCTTTTACAGAGTGCACTTACCTTTCTTCTCCTTCCCTCTCTGGCCCAGCATAGAACTCCTGTCTGCAACAAGAGAAGCATGTTTTATGTAAATCACTTCCCAGTGGAGTCACTCATTATTATTGTAGACAGCTCTAAAGAGAGAAACCCAAGGCATTTAGCAGCAAAAACTGTTAATGAAAATGTCATTAAACAAGTCAATCTGCAAGCCACAAAATGGCTTATTTATCTTTTTTCGTCTCCTGTCTTCCACACCTCTGCGTCCCTGGGTATATTTCACTCCAGTCAATCATTTTTAGCACCAAGTCACAGCTTTCACTGGAGAGAGGCATCACTTTCCGGCAAACTGGTCATATTTGAGAGGAGGTGCTATTTAAACATTGTGGAAACGTGTCAGAAACACACCAGGTAGGTACGGGACTAAATAGCAAGGCCAAGGAAGAGGAGACAGTGAGGCACTTTCCAGCAGCATTGATCTGGAAAGTACAATGTAGCCCCTGCTTTGCTACGCATTTTGTAGAGTTCATGACTGAGCCTCTCACTTAGAACTTGCAAGTTCTTCATATTTGCAATTTATATTGTTCACTGGAGTATCTTTCTGGTCACATGTATGTCCTAAGAATCTACTTTACTGATTCAAGAAACCTAATCCAACAATTCTGCTAAAAATTGCCTTACTTCTTCAGACCATTTATAGGTCATCATAATGGACTATATTAACCTGAAGCAACTGTCTGATAAACAGACTCCGATTGGCAATAGCGTCCCTTTTAAACTTATTTCCTGACAGCTTTCCATTTCCACATCTGAATGTTGAAGGTTTTCCTGTGGAAAAAGGAGCTATGGGTATCAGGGAGAGGTCACTCTGGTCTGGGTGCACATGGCTCACATTCCTAAGTTATAAAGAAATTCACTTTTCTCCAAAATTCTGAGGGCTATCAGGACCTGTATTATATATATGTGTTTATATTAAGCAAACAAAAAAAAAAATAGTGTGGATAAAGTCAATATGTTTTATTAAAACATCTACCATATTTATAAAAATACCTAAGATTTTAGATGCACAGAATGTGTTGAAAGCGTCTGTTCAAAGCTCTGGACATTTTTTTTTCTAACGACATTATTGGTCTAATAAAAAATGAAATTCCTCTACTCACAAAGCTTTTCTCCCTTCTGACCTGAAAGAGTTATGGCTAGAACAATCTGAAGTCCATAAACACAGGATCATAGAAGGGTTGAGGTTGTAAAAGACCCCTGGAGGTCACCTAGTCCAAACCCCCTGCTCAGGCAGGGCCATGTAGAGCTGATTGCCCAGGAGCATGTCCAGATGGCTTTTGAATATCTTCAGGGATGAAGACTCCACTACCTCCCTGGGCAACCTGTGCCACTGCTCAGTCATTCTCACATTAAAAAGTGCTTCCTGATCTTCAGCCAGGAACTCATGTTTAAATACACTGTTTAAAGTGTACATTGACCCTTATTTGTGCTCAGTACACACCATCCTGGTTGGACAATACATTCCTTTTCACATCAACTTGGAAACAGATTCATACTTTTACACTTTAGTATTACAACCCAGCAGCAGCAAAAAGGAAAATTACGAGTCTGTTTTCTCTCAGCACAGAGCGGCAATTCGATAAGATGTGGCAAAAAATGGGAAAAGAAAGAAGCATCATTTCCATATTCTGCAAAGAAGTGGAGGTACAAGGAGACTCCCACCAGCCTAAGCCTGTTCCTCCTCCTCTGTTACTGTATTTGGCAAGAAGAAGGAAAGAGTGCTGAAAATATTCATACCAGGCAATAATAGACAGCCAGCTATGGACAGGGAAGAGTAAAGCAAAACTCTCTCTTGCTGAAGTGTCAAGAAATAAATGAAAGTCCAACAAACAGACAAAATATAACCAGCTTTTTAGGACACTGGTCTTTTTGCCTTTGAAACTTGCACCCAGTTTGGCAACTGGCACTGAGGGAAGCCACTAGCACATCCTGACTGCTGTGGGATGCCCATGGGACAGACAGCAGGGCTGTGTGATAGCCACAGTGATTTGCCATAGATTGTCCCTGTATCCAACTGCTATTTATTGTGCAGGACACATAAAACATTCTGCCTCGGTGGATGTACTTCACTGTCGTGCCTGATCAAAAGTGTTGCCTTGGAGCAATCTTAGCTTGAGAGAACCCCAAGCAGTTTTATAAGTAAGAAGTCACCCCAAGGTGACACTTGAGAGGAATAACATTAAAGTGTACTCATCTCTCTTGTGTCCCTGGCTACTTCAGAAGCTTGCAAACAAAGCCTAGCTCTGCTAGCTAGTACTCAGAAGGGAAAAGGACCCTTATGCCCTTGTTCATGTTTTATCAGCACTTCGTAAGTAGAAAACTAACTAAAAATGCTGACTCCAGTCATGACCACTGGAGTTTTGAGTAAAGATAGATAAGTAAAAGATTTATTTTAAGGATATTTAAGTAAAGACAAAAATATGTAAGCTAGTCAGCTCACTCTTTTTCAAATCCAAGAAGAAACCAACAGGACAGAAATGACACTTCAGGTTTGATCTCAAGGCACAAAATAGTTTAGTTACACACAGAAGAGTTATATACCCACACACACATGCAGGCAATTCCCCTAAGCAATGCAAGCTGCAGGCCCCCAATGGTTTTCCTTCAGGCCCAAGGAAATGCCTCCCTTGTACACTAAGGTATGGAGCAGAGACACTGAGCTAGCTCCAGAGCCAGCAAAAGCACGGTGAGCACAGCATCTGCACTAAAATGCCTGGATGACACAAGCCAAGTGCACATCTCCCAGATGCAGGATTGAGGCACCATGCCATCTCTGCACCACCTTGCTCCAGCTCAGCCCAGAGACAGCCTTAGTCTGGGGAGAGGGAAATGCTCTCCCCTTGAATCCACTGCATGAAGGCAGTCCTTCTGAAACATCCTGCTGGTCAGAACTGCTGAGACCATACTTTCTTGCTCCTTGATTTAGCCTGCCTACATACTCAATACTCCGCCGAAACTAATTTTCTCCCCATTGGTAAAGTATCCGCAAGCACACAGACAGATTAAATTCTCTTTATGCTTTCCTCTTGGTGATTTATTCATAAAAATAAGGCTCAAGCATCATCTTACAGCCCTCAGTCAGCTCTGTGTTGAAAACAGGAACAGAGATCCCAATAATGGGCTGCAGCCAGCAGCCAAGAATGGGTTAAGTGAGTCTCTTGGGCAAAATGAAAAATGCCACTTATCAGTAACTGAGATAGGACTTGTCTTGGGCAAAAGCACTTGGGATGGGGCTGCCAGTGTTATTTATGTCCTCAGTCTGACAAAGAGTTGAAGGGAAGAATTTGTTAAAGATTCATCAACCTTTCTCATTTGTTTAAGAGCTGGGAAATCCCAGACAGGAGCCCTCTGAGCAGACCTCTGCTGCAGGCAGAGGAGAGCTCTTGGGGGAGGAAACAAGTGGGGCAGTTTGTTTAAGAGCAAAAAGAGCTACACTTTTTCAGATTATATCAATTTTCTCCTTTTCCAACCAGGTCAGCTGAAGGCTTCGTGGTCTCTGCTATGTCTGAGGTTCCCACAGACACTAGAACAGCCTCTCTGCTTTTACAGTTGATGCAATTTTGAATTTGCCCACATGAATCCCAGTAAAGACATCAAAATAACCCTTTGTAATCAGCCAGCCCAAATGCTTCTGTGGCATCAAATACTCTATTAGATTTCTCTTAATTTACTCTATTAAAAAAGGGAGAAAGGTTGTTTTCTCTCATTTTTCAACCACAAGGAACTGTAAATTTCTCATGCTTTAGAAATTCTATTTCTTTTTACTACACAGTGCACCAGGGTCTTGTGTTCCAAAGTCCTCTGAAAAGCTAATATATCAAAAATGCATATCAAATACTAGCAAGCTATATAAAATGGATCACTCTGGAAAAAAAGAGTGTTTGGAAATCTACCAAAAGACTTTGCAGTCCAAAATACAGTAAAATTAATTTAATTTTCTGAAAACTTTGAGAGAGCCAATGCTGCCAAACACCTAGAGATAGTTAATAAAGTTTTTCAATGAAATCTTTTTTCATCAGAAAGTGGCAAGTGGCTGAAACAAGTGCGTATTTTGCAGGCAAACGCAGCAGCATTGCCAGAACTTTTGTCAGAAAGGATTTTTCATCTCAAGAGTGTGATTTATGATCAAAACCCAAGAGAGGCTTAGGATCAACAATAGCCTAAAGTCCTGGGCTCTCACAGACCTGAACTTAGGACCCCTATGTACTAGGCAGGTACTATAAATCACCAAGCTATCAACTACCTACCAAAGTCAGCCTCTTACTTTCACAGGTTGGCACCATTCCATTTAGCATTAAAAAAAAAAAAAAAGAAAAAAAAAGAAAGATTGTGAAGGAGATCCTTAATATTTTTGTGGTCAGAGAACTTTTCTGGAATGTGGGAGGCTGGCAATGTTGAATCTTTTTCACCTGATGTGAGCTGATTAATGAACTGTTGGCTGTGGTAAGTATCTTTCTTTCTGCATTTTTTTCCCATAAAAATAGAAGGAACTTGGTTCCCATATGGAACAAAAAAGGGCTTGGGGTTTTTTTAAACCTCAAAGTTGTGTACAACTAGAAAATCATCTCTCACACAGCTGTCAGAGATGACTCATCCCTGTGAGATGGCCGTAATTTTCCTTTGGAACACTCAATAGCTTCCAAGTGAGCAGCAGTGCAGCACATAATGGACATGTCCTGAACCATAGGGACTTCTAAAGCAAGCTCAGATTAAATGAAGCTCCTTGGAGTCTGGCAACAGAGATACACATTTAACATGGACACAGAGGGACAGAGCTGCAGGAGCAGAGAAGTTGCAGGGTTTGTACCTAGTTAGTCTTTTTACCAGGGCTCTTCTGCTTCATACTCAGCCAGGATCCAGATTCAGGAACCAGGCAGGTTTTTAAAGCAGCCTGCTTTGGATATGGGCAATGAAATGAAACATTTGTTGTAGAGCGAGCATACAGTTTTGCACTTTGGGTGAATCTAGATCCCATTTTAGCCTTAAATCAACCTTGGGATATAACAGTTCATTCTAGTCTAGTGCCCCTGCTTTCACCTTACCACAGGTTAACCGAGGGCCATCATACAACCAGTTATTGTTTCATGTAACCTGCAATAAAACTACCTGTCTGGATCACTGCACACTTATATATCAATAATAGGACATGATTTAGGAGTCCTTGGTCCTGCTGTTTCAGATATGAAACCGCAATGAAGCACAGCCACCATGTCAAAAGCTGCTCTTAGGGACAGGGTTTGGGCAAAGTGGCATTTACCCAGAAGATTCGAGCTTCACATATGCAAACCAGCCGTGTCTGAGTTGTGCCATTGCAAATACAGTCTGCATAAATACATATGTACACATCCAGCTAAATGATGTGGGAACACATGCCTGCAGCCCAGAATTTCTCCCTGTGAGCACCCCAGGATGGCTCAAGAGATGGGCAAAAGAAGCCGGCTACCTTCCACAGCTCATGGGCAATAAGGCTTATGTGCAGTCCAATCCACTGTGGTTTCCCTCTGGATCAGAGCTGGAGGACTCTGCAGCATTAAACTTCTCCCAACTCTTCCCAGAGTATCTGAAATCTCCTCCTTCTCCTCAAGCCCAGGCAAACCTCTCTTCCCAGGCCCTGAGCAAGATGCCTATGGTCAAGTCTCAGGTCCCAATCACCTCCATGAGGGAAATGCTACTTCTCTTGCAACCACTCAGCATGCATAAGGGCATTTTGTGACTGGACGTACATTGTCATTCCTCTCGCTTCACTCTTTTACACCCATTTCCTCAAGCAGTCCAAGAAAAAAAAGAAAAGAGAAACCAGTAACTTTATTAAAACTATCTGCTTCATCTGTAGCAGAAGTGTATTCTACGGAGGATGTATTCCCTTTGCAGATTAAGTCAGCTGAACAATTCTGTAGGATAGAATAAAACCAAGTCCCCTTCAAGCAAAAATGTACCTGTGTGTCTAGGGATCTCCTGAAAATCTCCAGCTTATCACAGCACTGAAATAGGTAGAGAGCTGAGAGAAAACACAATGAAAGTCGATGCCAATCTACCATTCCCAGTCAGTACCCACCTACATCAGCCCCATGGAAGAGCATGTAGCATTCTAGCATTCCTCCAGCAATTACTTATCCTTTTCTTGAAGACCTCAAATGGCTGAACGCACACACCATCCCTTTGAAAAACTAGTGACAGTTGTCCTTCCCCTTTCATTCCTCCAAAATAGCAGTTTTAGACTGGCTCCCAAAACCATGAAATACCATTTTTCTTCTGAAAACTTCCTGTGAACACTAAATAACTCTTAAGACCTGGAAGCTGAGCAGAAATCCTCTGGGATATAAATGGTGCTACCTTCATTTAAGGTGTGCTGGCTGACAGCTGACACATATAGACAGCAAACATGAAATAATACAACTATGATTATCTGTACATACTGTTTAGCTTGTGGCCATCGTCACAGTAGATGAAGCTCTCACATCCCATTGGGAGAGACAAGTAACTAGATTTAGCTTAAAATATGAATATCAAGAACCCGTAATATTTCCTGTGTGACAGATTGGATGTGGTTGTGCATATGTGTATGACAGACAGTGTTGGAATATTTTAAACACTAAACTACTGCAACTAGTGATTGGTAAATTAAATAATCATTCATTAGTTACTATAGTGATGCAGATGCTACCACAGTGAACAAAGAAGGAATGGGATAGGATGGGATGGATACAAAACAAATGCTGACAGAGGCACTGCCCTGCACTGATTTTTGTTAATATACTTTTCTTTATCGAATTCCCCTAGCTGCAAGATCTTTTTTATATTCATTGCTGTTTCACCTGCCTGCAAAAGGAAGTGACATGTATTCTGACACAGCCTGATAGAGTCAAATCCTGTGCTGAAGCAAATTGGTGTAGCTCTATTGACTTTGGCACAGAGCAGCCAGTTTACAGCAGCTGGGGAATCTGGCAAAAAAAAGAGCACCTAATTCTCTTTAGCTTCTGCAGCAACTAAATACTAAGGCATCCTCTGCTACTTTATAACTTCTTACAGGAGGGCTCTCCAGTAAACAGACAGAGGGAAGCCGGCATTCCCAAAGCCAGCTGGCAAGTTTAGGCCTGCAACTGTCACTGATTTCAATGGCAGCTATACAGCTCAATCTTGTAGTCAGCCTTGAGAATCTCATCAATAATCCCTTTGCTGCTGATAAGAGACACAGCATGGGGTTAAGAATATCATAGAATCATAGAATCATAGAATCACAGAATGGTTTGACTTGAATGTGACCTTAAGTATTGCCTAGTTCCAACACTACTGCTATGGGCAGGGACACCTTCCACTAGACCAGGTTGCTCAGAGCTCCATTCATCCTGTCCTTAAAAACTTCCCAGGAGTGGGTATCCACATCTTCTCTGTCCCAGCGCTTGCTCATCAGGTAGGGTTTAAGCAGATGGGGATGTGCCACCTTGCACAGGCCCCTGAGTCCTCCTGTTCACAGGCAGCACTGAACTCAGGTGCATGACCAGACTCCGGCAGCAGCCATGCAGGAAAGCTGCAGCATCTGTATTTGTAGGAGGCTAAATGAGAGAGAGGGAAAGATGACTCTGCCCTCTTTTGGGTCACTGACAAACATGTCTATGGTCAACTTCCTGACGACACTGCTAAGTGACCAGCCTTCGGAAAAGCCAATTCAAACTTCTCTATGTATTTTTGCATGTGTATTTGGGTAGAAGAGAGTAAGCCAGCAGACTGAAACTGTGCTAATGAAACTGAAACTAATGTCAACATCTGGGCTAGAGGACAAGGTCTTCTCCAAAGCAGGGCAAACTGCTCCAGCCCTGCCCTTTGCCATACACCACCTCAGCCCAGCCACTGGCAGTAGGCAGATGAGCACGCAGCCTTCTACCCTGCACAGGAAACCAGCAGTGAGTGGCAGCTCACACTGAAACACCAACACTAGCACCTGACATGGCTACAGACCTCTTGGTTTGCTCCACCATCACTTATTTATTGGTGATGTGCTATCACCAATAGAGGAATGGGGCTGATGACTGGGACAGTAACAGCTCAGATGAAGCAAACACTAGGACACTAAAGCACATGTGTCAGAAATGGAGTGGCCTTAGAACAAATCCCCACCACATCTTGAGTTTGTTGCTATCTTGTCCAAAGCCAGTGTAAATCTCGCTAAAACTGTAACTAGAGTTAGCTTTTGCCTAGTGATTCTCAACAAAGTCCATGTAGAATGGGTGACCTACTGCAACCCTTCTTAGGAAGTCAAATATATCTCCCATATATCATAAATATTACTTAGATGGTCTAAGAAAAATCATTAACATCTTAGAGGCAGAGGTGAAAGTAGGAAATTGGGCAGCATTACGCCCAGAAGTCTTCCTGCAGTCCATCCTCACAATACCTCAATACTTCTATCTACAGAGGCATAAAGGAAGCCCCAAAATATCCAGTGGCTATCCCTACTACAAATGGTGTAAGAAGCAGCTGCAAATACTCTCATCACCCCCCAGCAGGCACTTGCAGACAAGCCCCAAGCCAGAGGTGCAAGGCAAGATTCTGTGCAGTTCAACGAAGGCTATTGGAATACAGCTGAAGAAAGGACACTATTTCCTAGCAGCATGAGCTAGACACTGGGAGTCATGTAGTTCTGCTGCACTTTGGATATCCATTTGATCCCTATTCTTACTCTATCAGACTAAGACATTTGTTCAGTAAGGTCTTAAATCCCTCAGCATCACACTGATTTCATTTAAAGACCCAGTGTTCTCTAGCCCTTTAGGTAAGACATTAAATCTGCTTAGATATCTTGAATACAGTAAATAGTCACCATCTTAACACAGAAGCCTTTTTGATGGGGTTTTATCTGGAAGTAAGAGAATCACTATTAAGCTTTTTCCTACTTCAGTGAGAAAAATAACAACTTCATTGCAACATTGTGAACTATGAGAAAAGATTATGTTTACAAATCATATTTTTATTACATTTTAAATGATTGTGAAGACTCTATATACAGGTGGAGTCCTGTAGGCAGACCCTTTGCAGAACAGTCTAAAGTCTGCATTTTTAAATTTTTGCTATGTGTGTAAGTGACTAACAGCCTCAAAACAACATCTTTGCATTTGCAGCACTCTGAAAAGCACAAAACCTTGAAAACATAGTTTGTCTCTTCTCTCACTTCCACAGGTACTAACTGGCAGTAGCACTGCTGAACACAAGAGGAAAGAAGTATCTCCCACATACGACTGCAGCTGCCTTGTGGACACCATCACTCCATGGGGATATGGCCTTTTACTCAGACTCACACCTCCAGCAGAAAATCCTCCTTCCCCCATAGCAATCGAGCAGCAGGAGATTAAGTGGCTCCCCATTTCCCTTTGCAGCAAACCAAGTGCCTCTCCACAGCCAGGCTCCATCGTAGGACTCGCTTTTCACCCCAGGCACCAGCAAAGCTGGCACTGTGATCACTCCTCCCACTTTGTGATGCGTCCCGTGTGCTAATCCTGCCAGGCTGGATAATGGAAACACATATGGGGAGCACACTGACATTGTTAAGCTTAATGATACAACCACAGAAAGCACGTTTTACACATACATGGATTATAATAATTGTTTGAGAGAACAACACAAGCAACACATTACAAATTGGCCTTCTGTGTGCTTCAGCAGGGTAGTTGTCACCATGCTGTACAGGTAGCACACTGTCTCTGCTCCTGAGGGATGAGATACTTTCCACAGAGACTCTCTGTATGTAACTGTTGAGCACATGTAAGACCAACACACACTGTACAGCTGACTACAAACCCTAAGGCACTGCTGGGTGCCCCTCCTGCAGCATTGCAATATTCAGGGAAAGGAGTGATGTGGTTTCAGCATTGCCTTTGACCTCCCAGCCAAATGGTGAGCTACTGATTGCAGGTGTTTGGCAGCAAGAGGCCCTCATGAGCCAAGTGAGGCATTAACTGCTGTAGCACCATGTGCTGAGGGGGCACAGAAAATAAAAGGTGACTAAAACAAGAGATTTCTCTTCCCATTCAAAACCCAGGGAAGGAGGGTGTGGGGCTTGATGGCTTTACTTGTAGTCCTGTTTCTGGATCTTTTCAGTAGCGGTCATGACTTTTTAATGTTTCTTTGTGATTAAAGCATTTGACAAGAGCATGTGTCACAGAAAGTGCAGTGGTGAGCCATGGATTTCATATGTATGTTAACCAGCCTTTACAACATTACAGGGTCTGGATGACAGAAGAGGAATTCAGTTAAGCTGCAGCAAAGTACATGAATTCTGTTCTGTACCTCAAAAGGTGGAAGAGGATGGAACCAAAAGGCAAATACCCATGGAACAGCCAGCTCCATGGTGTCCCACATCACTCGGTTAATATGGAAATGCCGCTGTGTGAAACACATGGGACACACTCTTCTGGGCGCGTGCTGCTGGGACCACTGCGTTGGGAAAACATGCTGTGAAGAAAAGCCTTTCCCACCAGGGAAGTATTTATGTACAACTTAATGTTGAAGTGAGAATTTGGGAGAGCTTGGGGCACTCAAGACTATCACATTTCTGCTGCAGATAGCCAGATTTGCCCACAAGCAAAATTCACTCAGGGACATATACGAAGTGAATTTGCTTTTCCTTCTGATAACGTTCTTCCTCCCGTGTGCCTCTCACCCCCCACACCAAGTAAGAGGAATCTCTGGCTGGTGTAAATCTGCCTTTGAATGAAATCCGTGCCTCTAAACTCCTTAAGAGATGTTTTGAAAAGCTTTCTTAAGAAGTCCTGGTTTTCACCAAGATAACAGTTGTCTTATTTGAAAATGACAATAGATTCAGTATCTGTCCACATTTGCAGGCTCTAAGAAGAGCTACTGAATAAAGGCATTTTTGGTTTTTTCAGTTTGGTACTTTATGCAGTAGCTTAAAAAGAAACATCTACTCTAACATGGAATTCTGAGATCAACAGAATAGAATAATATAAAATCAAACATTTCTGAATAGAGCCATTTATTTGACTTCTATTTCTAGGCCTCAATTAGAGTAACATAATTTGTAAAATGGTGAACAGGTAATCAAATTGCAATCAGCAAATCTTCTTAAAAAAAAAAGATACTGAGAGAGAAAAGATTTAAACAACAAGCATTACAGATAGGAGAAGAAAAGCAAATTCACATCTACGGCCCCATGGGAAAATGTAGATGTAATCAATTCAGGGTAAAATTTAATTAAAATACTGAGCAATGGGATGGGGGACAAAATACAGGTATATAGGAAATCTTTGAGAAATACTCCTGTGAGAACACAGTAAGGTCATTATTATTCTGCTCATACAGCTGTAAGTAATCTGTATACATGCATCATCCCACTAATGGGGTGAAAAATATTTTGTCTCCCTACCCAAGCAACTCCCAGCCTAGAGGTGTTAAAAGAGCATAACAACTGCTGATAACATTCCAAATATTTGTGCCTATCCCCAAAATAGTAGCTGGTTTATCAGTTCTGCTTTGTCTAAATCTTAACTCCTCACTGTCCTGCCATGTAATTTTGGTTGAAAACAACCTAGAAATTATAATACTAATTACAAAAGAGAGGGGAGAAAGACAATGGACACTCAAGGTTTTCTTTAACTAAAACCTGGTATTGAGCTCCATGGAAAGAAAACCAATTCAGTAAGGCACAGAATTCATTATTAAAGACAATCTTGTAACTCATAAGGAACATTAAGTTAGTGTACAGTACAAGTAGCAAGCTATGTAAAACTGCATCAACTATTATATACTTATCATAATCCTAAAATTCTACAGCTCCCTTAGAAAACACTTTGGCAATGCCAGCTATTGAAAGACAGTGTGAGGAAAAGGCGTGAAACACAACAAAAATGGAAGAGTTTGATGTAGTCCAGAAACTGGTATCTTTGATTTGAAAAGCATGCAAAAATCAAGCATAAAATGCTAATAAATAAATTACTTAAATCCTTCACTGCAAAGTGCAGATTATATACTGCAATTCATTTATTGGACTTTTTCTGCCAGGACACTGCAGTCCATGATGGTCCAGATCCTCAGCCGGTGAGAGCTGATAGAAACCTGTGAGTCCGCTGAAGGACTGGCATTGCACACACGAACACTGAGAGTGGACCAAACAATATACAAATTGCCTTACACTAAGAGCAGGTGGAGCTGCTACAAAAGGAACCTGGCAGGTTGGTCAGATACTCCAGCCATCTGAAAAGAGCACACAGCACCTTTGAGGCCGTGCTTCAAGTCCCGATCATGGCAAAGCAAAAAAATTTAGTGTTTCAAATTTTCACCCGGGCAGAGAACATTTTGTCAGGAGAGTAAATATGCATTATGTCACTTGTAGTAGTAAGAATGAGAATGTGCAGGAGGATTTTCACACGGCTGGTTGGTTCTGCCAGCTATGAAAGGTCACTCACAGCATACTACTCCCTAGGGACTCTTCCAGTGCAGAAACAAGTACAGCCAGTGGTCTCAGACCTTTACACAGTGGGCTTCTGTAGTCATTGCCCAAAATATAAATAGCTCCTATCCATCACTACCACTCCTGTGGATTACTAACTCCTCAGTGTATGATTTCCCTGATCCTTCCCTGGTATGTCTGGCTTTACAGAGGCCTCCAAGCCACTTTGTAACATGCAGTTGCAGGAGGAGAGAATTTGCGGATGAAAACTATCCCTGTCCACATCAAACCCATTTTACAGCTGAAGTGCTGTCTAAAGAGTAACCACAAAGATTTTCAGATAAATGAAAAACAAAACAAAAAAAACCACCCAACCCTAATTTCAAAACAGCTTCAGTGCTGTACACCTGTGACTCTTGCACATGTACTAGAATTCTGCACCTCTATGATTAAAACTGGCCTGTGCCCTTATTGGTCATCAGCTGTGGGCAAACCTGGAGACTAGGTAGTGAGAAAACTGTCAGAAGGAGGAAGTAAAAGTGGAGAAATCTATCTCCCTAAACTCTCACTGAGTTTCATGCCATCCTCGTAACACTAGGAGGTAAAACATTTCAGGTAGAAATACAGATTTCTAAGTTGAGAGAGTTCCTTCAAAACTCTGTGTTATGATGATAATGAAGAATCTCCCATTTGTGTTCTCTTGGCAGAGGCTTCCAACATTCAGAAGGGAAATGAGACAATTTGTAGAAGACAGATGAAAAACTCTGTCATTGATAGAAGTAAGGAAGGTATTGTTCTGTTTTGTTAAAATGGCCTTTATAAAATGTTCATTGCCCATCAGCTGATGTATTAATTATTGATAGGGAAAATCAGCAGGCAGCACTGCAGTCAGTTTGACAGAGGGTGGGCAAACATCCTGGCTTGTAACACTAAATGCAGAAAGTGCCTGATTCACAGGAAGCTGTCCCAAATGCAAAATCATTTTCAAGGGGAAATTGCTACATGAAAGGGTGACACTTATAAGAATAAATCCCACTGCTCTTTCACTCCCACTTTCTCTGAGTAAATGCTTCTTCTAAAGGGCTTTCACTTCAGCTGAAATGGTATATCACATTAGCATGCTTTTTAAACTTGTATTCTAACTGCTAGGAAAACAAAAGTAAAAAGTTAAAAATGATAAAAAAAAAAAAAGGACAACAAAACTCTAACAGTTAACAAGAGTTCTATTATAAGGCAGAAGAAATACATATATAATGTAGATAAATACAATATTTGCTGGAAGCTAGCTGGAATTACAGATGTGGTAGAAAAGCCATAGTCAGATTTTGCTTAAAATCAGATTACAGTTCAGTGTATTATGGGTTAAACTGTGTGTTACAGAAACCTCCTAAGAGTTTAGGCCTAAATATAAAAAACTCATGACACCAGCTGTGTATTAGAAATTGCACAGGCATGGCAAGAAGTTCAGTGGAATACAAAGCTGAGGTGTATGCTGTGTGTGTGCTGGATAACCAGTGTGCATTGCCCAAACTGAAATGTGTTTTGAAGGTCACTCCCAAAGACAACACTGGGGATGGTGGTTTTTCCAACCTAGAAACTCCTTCTATTGATTTTTTTTTCCATTTAAAGAAATCACTTACCTACCACATTTCAAAGGAAACTGTCCATCCTGCACAAACTCTTGTTTTTCTGCTGTTGCTTTTCCCTGGGTCTCAGTAGGGGTGCAGCTACACACTTGAATGTGTAGACAACAGGCCAGCACATTGCTCACCCACTGTAGAGACAAAATCCCGGCAGGCAGGCAGGCTGGCCTTACTGTTAACAGCCTTTGCAGAGTAAGAGATTCTGAACTGCTAATGAAAGCCCTGCTGAAGAAACCAAAGAACTTTTCAGACCCTATTAGAAAGTAATCTGTAATCAGATGTATAATTACACATCAGGGTTCACTTAAGAAGTCCTACCAACCTCTAGCCTTCCTGTCCTTCTCTTCACCCTAAAATCTTTCCCTTTTTTGTTTCCTTTCTCTTTTCTTCTTTTCCTATACAAACTGTGCTCTTGGCCCTTTGAGTAGATTTACAAGATCTACTCCTGACCTACTTTTCCATTGTTAGTCCTGCAGCTCTTGTCAAGAAACTTGGCAGAACCAAAAGGCTTAGTAGCAAAGCAGCGAAGTCCTCTAATGAGCTACACAAGTAAGGAAACCTTCCCTAGCCTCACCCTGCCCTTGTTTCAGTTCCTTTGTTATTCAGGTCAGGAGCAAACTCTCAAAGGAAGAAGCCTGATCTCCCTCATGGAGCAAAGACTCCAGAGCTAAGCTCTTGAATTTAACCAGAATAGCAGTCCACGGAGGACCCTAGGAGCAAGCAAGGACATTTTTTACTTTTAGAGAAGAAACCAAACTCATTTGTCTCATTTGGAGACTAAGTGCTTTGAGCAGAAATGTCTGATTTGAGGCACCACTCTTAGAAGCTGATAACATGACAAAACCTAACAATAAATGCAAAGGTACAAATACAGTAGAGGACAAGAAAAAAAGACAATGTGGCTATTTTGGATATCACACTTGTTCAAAGAGGTAACAAAGAAAGTGACAAAGAAAATGAGTAGTTTGGAATTTTCTTCTACTCATTTACTTTTTGCATCTGGTAGAACTTTGTTGCTTTTCACTCTTTCAACTCTCAGCTGTTCTCCGTCTCTGCAAGACAACCCATACATCAGGTGCACACATGTGCATACAGCTCCCCCAGGGCTCTGACAGGCCTGTACACCAGCACAGAGAGGCACCCCATCAGCCAGAAGGCAGATTTGCAGCATGATTAATACGTTTCACCCTTGATGAAAAGGTCCTTTAAAAAGCTCCACTGACCTCTACCATTCCTAACTAATAAAGGGAGGAAAAAGAACTAAGAAACTGAAAGGAATTTTAACAAGAGGAGTCGGTGCATGCTCTTGTTTTACAGGGTGTTATACTAGACATGGAAATCTTTTGCCACTTAAAAAGCAGCTAGACAGGAAGCATAACCAACACCAACACTTCTCACACTGGGGAAGCTTCAGCTCCAGATCTGGAGCTTTATCTCCAGCCTTCACACATCCCATTACAGCATCAAGGCTCCAGAAGGTGCAACCACTGGCACAATACAAAGGAAAGTTTTGGTTGTCTGCGCAAAGCTGATGTTTCCAGCCTCCCTACTGTTCTTGCTAGGTTACAATTTTAAGTACTGTTCAGGAAAGAGTAGCCCTTTATTATGAGCCTTTATTATGTAAAGCACAGCTTATTTACTTCAAGCAAACACAGAGTATGTGCAAGTGGCTGAAATTATTGCTGCAAAAAGTAAAATACATTTTCATCCACAGTATAAGCAGAGTCACTGGCACCATGACCTGCACTTGGTACCTTAATTATGCTAAGAGGTATCTTGACCCTTGACACAAAGGGCGTACCTGCCAGTGATGCACAGAATTTTTGGCTGGAAGGGTCTATTATGATAATTTAGCTTAGTCTCCTGAACAGTGTTAGCAATGTCTATTCATCCTTTCAAGAATACAAGCAGAGGAACCAAATAATTTTGTTTGTGGCGGAAGCGACTATTTGCAGAAAGCCACCTCTTAACTACAAATGACTTCAGCAGCCCCCCTTCTCTGAGGCCAAGCCCTTCAAACCCTTCTTTCTCTGGTGCCAAAAACAGCCTTTGAATACAAGTGATGGAACTACAGAGCCACACACAAACCTATGAACAACAGCTGAAAATCTCTGTAGGGAGTTACTGGTTCCCTGTATGATCCAATAAGTCAGTAACAGAAAATCACAGTCTGTGTGTTTTCTCTTAGCTGGCTCTAAGCACCTGCAAACTGTGATTTCCTGTTCTAGTAAGAACACATATTCATGGAGCTATTAAGCTGATAGCATCTTTTATTTAAGCTAATATTGTCTCCTTTTTGCCTGTGTGATTTCAGAGAAGTTTCCAACATACCTCACCACATCTATACAAATATCCTGCCACAAATTATATTGATGATATATCATCCAGCTTGCAGCTCAGATAAGATCACAGCATATTGTTTAAGGCTCTCTTTGTATGTTATACAGCAACTGTGCCAATCTGCAGTACATTACAAAGCAAAGCCTTTGTTTATTAAAGAAAAAATAACCCCCTACTGAATAACTTGTGTACACAAGAAACCATAGGAGTAAAAGCAGAGCAGTATAGTTTAATAATTAAAGCTGGCATTTTTCTTGCATTATATACTTTTTCCTGACCCTCTTTGTCTTTTTTTTTTTCACAGGAATTTAAGACAGAACATTTTACTTCATGTTGGCTCAGTTAGGGTGTAAACATGGTCACTGAGAGATGCAAGGTTCATCAGTGTTCCTTGAGGTATCAGCATCCATCAGCTGTCTGGGCTTGTTTGCATGCTCAGGGCTGAGCTAATCACCAGATTTGGAACTGGGAAGCAATCCCCTTTCAGACTAGCTCAACAGAGACTGCTGGATTTTGTTTATCTTTCGCTGCAGCATAGTGCAGGGTCCAGAAGCATCTGCAAATGTCACCCAGCAAATCTCCTGCTAGTCGGGAGGACTTAGAAGTGCCCTTGATCTCTCCTGTTCTCCTCCTGTGACACAATTATTGTGGTATTTTGTCTTCTAGCACAGACTTGGAGTCTGTTGTGAGAAGCCTGGAAAAGTACAGCATCCCGGGGTGATATGAGCTACAGAGCACATGACTACACATCTGCAGGATGCCTTTCTGCATTTGGAGAGGCACTGACCAGCCGACTGGAGTGGTGTAATTCAGTCCTATGTCTTTAGTTTATCTGTGTGGCTGATCCCTTGTTCTGGAAAGATTGCCATAGAGGAAGCTCTGCAGGGAATTGTAGATATACATAACTACCCCTGAGCTATTGGCTATGGGTTCATTGATAGAGTAACAAGTGGAACAGAATATTTTGGGGTTCATCTCTGTGTTCAGCCTGCATTTGGTCAGACGAGCTCCACCTGCAATAACAGTATCATTTCAAGCTCCGTCTCTAACTCTCAGCATCAATGTGCTGGGCTTTGCTTTACATTCTGGTTGTGAAAAATACTTTTAAAATTTAAAGTAAAAAAATAAAGAAACTGACCACTCTGTTTGTCTGCCAACCGCACCCGAAGATCAAAGTGCATTGATCAAGATCATCCCACTCAATTGGAGACATTTAACCAAAGCAGCTAAACACAATGTTTAGCTTGATTAGTTTAGTTGATTGTTCCTGTACAATCAACACATAACAGGAGGCTCCTCAGAGAGGCAGTCTGCTAATCTGCAGACCTGACACTTCTGGAAAAGCCTCTCTTCCCCTTCAACAGAGGGCTAATGTGGCCAGGTTGCCTCTGCTAAGTAGGATGAATGAAGGCCTTGGAGCAGAGATGAACAAATGGGGAAGACATACAAATGAGAGAAGCAGAGAGTAAAATGAAAGCTACTGCAAAGCTGACATGTGCTTCGTGCAGTGTTTTCCACACACAGATCAGAGGTGCAGGGGTTGCAGTTTGCTCAGCCCTTGCTAAGAATCGCATACAGCCACCCCTTCTCTTGTGGGTTGGCCCATCACAGCCAGGCACTCCCACACCGTTACAGGTCGTGGCACCAACCTGCCTGGTGCGCTCAGCAGAATGCGCCTTTTTCCTCTTTAAGATCAGCCTACAGAAGCACAGCTGAGTTTTCAGAAAGTATTTTACCTGCTGCCTGCTTGCAATGATACAGACAGCTTTCAACAGAACTGAGAAAGTATTGGGGGGAAGGAATCTTCCTCTGAGAATTTCCAGTGTTAAGGCCTTCATGAAAGATGTCATTATAAGGAAATGAATGAATGCATTTGTCAACCTCTGGGAGGTTTCAGAGTGGCTTCTATTTTTATCTCTTCTTACCCCCTGAAGAGAACTAATATTTGTGATGCCTGACTGAAGATATTAATGTTTTTAAAAGCTGCTATTCCTTCCAGGGCAAGAAAGAGAGTAACCTCTTTGGGCTTTTTCACTGGTTTGCCTCTTGAAATGAAATTCTGTTGACTATGTTTGCAGTAAGATGTGTCTGCACAACCATCCAAACCTATTCCTGTCTATTTACCTGGTATTGAATCTTAACAAATCTGAATGATGTGTGACCAGCTAGTACACGTGCAAAATACACTTCTTTTTCTTTTCTTGAAGTATTTTTGCTATGCTATGCACTACTGTTTCGTCTGAACTTACAGACAGCCCAGAGAACAAAGGTTCATGTAAAACCATGATATGTGTTTACTGAAGCTAAAAGGATGAGTGGTGGGGGAAAAAAAAAAAAGAGAGAGAATTAAAAGGATGATTTCAGAACAGAAAAATCTCAAGGGTAACTGTTATATTGGTACCAAACTCTCTGAGTGTAATGATCTGCGTGCCTGGAGCAGAAACATTTTTATTTATAGTCAGCACAGTGAGAAATCATTAGTCCGGTCACTGGTACGTTGATGCCTTGAACAAGTGTCTGCAAATTTTAGAAGGCTTTTTGAAAAATCTTCACCCACTTCTGCAACACTGGATGAGACTTATCTAAGATAAGACTGTTGATGCTGCATTTGATGAAGCAGATGGGTCACTGCTGAGCGCACACTATTACCTTGCCAGAGGCTGGGTCTATTGTCAGAGCAACACTTTTGGCCTCCATTGCCCAAAGAGCAAATGATCAGTGCAGAAACTGAGACTGGAAATCCCAGCAAAAGGAGATGGCAAAGAGCTCGCTTCGTAATGTTATATTCTATGGAGGAAATATTTAATCTATATTTTCATTCATTGCATTTCAAATATCACTCCTCAGAACATGAGATCATTACCAGCCTAGTCACATGTTCACTGTCTCAGGACTTAGCACGGAGAAGAGGACAAATCACTGCACCTCTGAGTGATCCAGCACAGAAATAGAGTAGGCCTGCATTCTTCAGAACTTTTTCTTCTTGATTATTTCCCCTGAAAAATTAAAACAAGCAATTTAAAAGCAAATTTAAATTAGCATATTGAGGACAGTTTATTATTTATGAGATGGAAATCAGGATCTTGGATGACTGAACTCATTAAAGACTCTTTGGAATAGTTCCCATGTATTTCTTCCATGGTACCCACACAACAAATAATTCACACAGTAATTAATGCCACGTCTTCCCAAACAATACATGCTTCCAACAGGAACTGTTCAAATAGGAAATGCAAGAAACTGCACTAAAATAGCAACAAGCTTAAAATACACACTAGCAAACCCAGGAAGCTTTGTGTTAGGGCAATACAGATGCTATAGCTGAACTTACTGGGCCAAAGATAGCCCTGAATTAGCTCACAAAAGGTCAGCGGAGCCAGCAAGGAGGGAGTTTGGCCAGCCAGACCTCTGCACTGGCACAGCTTTCATTCGACCTTTTGTCAGGGGCTTAGAACAGACAGCCACACAGACTATACAGTGTAGCACAAGAGAAACGAGTCTATTTTCCTCCCTAGCTGTAGCCCACAGAGCTATTTGCTTTGCAGTGAATTAAATACTTTTCCAGCACTGTGACTACCTGTAAAAAGTCCCTCTAGGCATAGCTACACTCTGCCATGGAGCACAGCACTGGGATCTCCAGACAGGACCAGCTGAGGAACCGGCAGCAGGACAGCTGTGTCAGCACAGTGCCATCCTGGACCAGCCCTCTCAAGAGCTGGGGAGACAATTAGCTCAGGCAGGCTGCCACATTTTCAGCACCTAAGAGCCCTGCACAGCAACACGGTGAACTCTGCCGATGCACTGGCCTCTCAGTGGCTTCCCTTGTGCTGCAATGCCCACTTCTGAAACGTGGAAAAGAGCTGAGCAGGTCTTGCAATAGGGAATTGCTTGCTTCCAGCTACTCTTTGCTGCTTGTGAAGGGCTGGTGGCCTCACCGCTGCACTGTGGTACTGCATTTCAGGGGCAAGCAAAACAACCCAGATGATAGCCACTTGCCATCACTCCCCAGCAAAGGGCCTGCAGGATTGGCAGGGATGCTGTGTTCTCAGCAAATCAGGTATTTGCTCCCTTCCAGGGAGTACTTATCCACTCAGCATCTCTGTGAAACACTGGTCATGTTTTCTTAAGAAGAATTCAAGCACAGAGAAACTAGATGTTCCCAAAGAATTTATGTCAAAAGAGAAAACTGAAGCTAGATCTATAGATTCCCATATTTATTATCCTAAAATACAGTTTATTCTTTCTTTCTAATCAATAAAGTCGCGTAATAGGGCCGTGACTTTTCCCCATCCATACATTTAATTTTCACCCATACATTTAATTTTCACATCACAGCCATCACCATGGTGAGTAAGAGTTTTACGGGCATTAGCAAGACACGAGTGGGAAGTACTCCACACTTACTGCCTGGCAGAGCAGGCGTAAGGACAGAAGCTAGAAGGGATGAAGTATGAGGGAGGAACATCACTGTTGAAATCCCTGGAACAAAGCTGTTAGCCAAGAAAAGGACCTTACTTTTGACTGGAAATCCCACTGTCAGGCAAGCCAGGGACAAATATTTACACGAGAACCCATCTCTTTCACAGTTCACCTTACTGAACCACAGGATTTCCATCATGTCTCCTTGGAAAACAAGAAGGGACATGACAAACGGAAGGCTAATTGGTTCCTCTTTCTGCAACCTCAACAAGCAGCTTCATAAGTCCAGTTCACTCAGTGAGATGGAATTTTTCTGCCCCTCCCTACCAGGCACAGGCACCTGGATATTATTCAGCCTCATGCACATCCAGTGAGGAGGATCTGGTCCTGCTCCGCACAGCAACATCCCTGTCTCTTTTTACTTTGCTCTCGCTAAAGGAGAGCTCTAAAAACAGTCAAAATGGTTTTCAGTTGTTTTTAAAGAGAAAAAGGGAAACAGTATAGAGGCTGAAAATGTGCAACGAACCAAATATCTGTACTAGAAAAAAAAAAACTGAGAAAACATACTTTACAATGGTAATTATGGCAGATTAAACAATGAGTGTCATCAGTGTGATGGCACAAAGCACACAATACTGTTTCCTACTCAAATATTTGCAGACATCTCCAATTTTTTATTTTAATGAAATCTCATCTAACTATTGATTTGACTTGAAGAACCATCCTGAGGCTCACAAGAGCTTTCGCTGTCAGAAACTCTGTCAGATATTCGAACTGCAATTTGCCCCCAATGGTTCCCAGCTTGAGCCAGAGAAATGCTGTAAACATATCCTTTTAGGAGGTGACGAGACTGAAAAATCACTGCCTGCAAAGACAATGTCTCTGAGGGTGGCTGAGGACCTCTCCTATTCTACAGTTACAGCAGGAATTATAAGAATCCCCACACCTTGACGAAAAATTTTGCTGCAGGTTTTCTCTGCTTCTCAAACATATGAAGGCAACTGTTCTGTTGTGTGATTAAGCTGTCCTCTTTGGATGGCTAAGCACCAGGAATCCTCTCCTCATTCACTACATATGTGCATGGGCTGCAACCATGAAGGCACAGAAAATAAATCAAATCTTTTTGAGGACTTTTGAGAGCTTCACAGCTATTGGATGGGAAGTAAAACAATTTAAACAATGATACATTAATTGATGATAAATGACAGCACGTGAACCCATGGGAGTTTCATTAATATCAAATGAGTTCATGATGGTTTATATAAAATAAGAAGCTGATAGAGAAGCCTCCATGTGCTAATAACTCCCAGTTATTTATGGCAATTGGCTTTGAATGTTGCTGGGCATTATACAAAGAACATTCAGTGAGCTGAATCCTGAGGTTGACCCTTCACTATTGTTTTGTTTTAAGCAAAAATGTCTATTGGCTTTAATAAGAACTCTTTTTAAATAAAGGAAATCACCTCAGATGTGACCCTTATGGATATGTTTCACTGTCATGCTCAATATAGCTGTCTGAGCTCCTGTATTTGTGACATCCTGCTTCCTGTTGGCTCTCACAGTATTTGCCAGATTTTCCCATGTTTCCTTTAGGTGTCTACTTGGACTGAGTTTCACTGCATCTAAGAAAGATGATGATGACAGCTCAGTACAGAAGGAGAAGCTGTGTTTTGCCGCAGTCCCATTAATCCCTGAAGAAATTTGGAATCCGAACACAACCTGGCATGGGCTGTATTTCTAAGCTGGCTGTGAAAGCCACGTGCATCTCAAAGATCAACCATTTCTCCCACCCCTTCATGAGATAATGAGAAAACAATCCTGCATGCCACTCCTGCTGACTTGGCAAAAGAAGCTTTGCCATAAGCCCCAACTCTCACCACCCTGAAAAAGTAAAATACTAAGGAAAGCAATGAAATCATTAAAAAGACAGGAAACAGACAGGTGCTTGCCAAATGGAGAAGGGCCACATGACTAGGCAAAGAATGTTTATTTTAACACTCCCAAAGTCTGCTAAAGATAGTAGAGAGTGAAAATAAACGTGAGAGCTATCACACTGAAGTAAGAGGAGTTCACAAGTGTCTTTAGGGTAGCAACACAAGGGAGGAATTTAGGAGCTGTATGTCTGAGTAGGTTCTATACCAGCTGCTCTGACCACCCAAATGATGGGGCGCTTTGTGGACAGGAGGGTACACACTGAGAAGGGGGGAGAAACCACAGTATCCTTCATTTTGATGGATAACAAAATGCCTTAGCCAATAATACTATTGCAACTGTTTCTAGACTGCTTCATACATCACTAGATCTGGGTCAGCATGAAATTTAGGATCATGAAGTAGAATCTGGACACAGGAAACAAAAAAGTTCATTGCAAAACTCTGCACAATATACCAAAACATATGCAAACAGTAACTTCTGAATAGATTTAGCTTTCTTATTGACTTTATTCCTTCTCAAAATCTTTTCTAGATTCTTCAAGAGAGAAACCTAAATATATTGCAAAAACCTCAAATGCTTTGCTCATGTATTTTATAATTTTTTTTTCATTTTCATTTTTTCTGATCTGAAGAAGAGCGTTATCGAAGGCTGCCATGCTAATTCCTGAATTTCTTCCTGTTTATTGCTCTTTCACAAGAGGCTGACTCAACAAACAACCGAGAAAAGACTAAATAAGTTTTCTCTGGGTGGCATTCTAAGCTGGAGTATTTTAAGAACTGCTATTATGTTGCAGCCGAATATTTCAGCAGACTGTCTGACTCCTTTCTGAATCTGAGTGCCACCAGGCTAAATATTTGCACAAATTCCAAGCATTGCCCTGTACATTCTGCACACAGAAGAGCAGTTTTACATCCAGGTAAACAATGGTTCTTTACACCAGCATTTAATCTCTAAAAAATGCAATCTTTAGAACAACACCAGAATAGGTAGATTTAATTGTGAATCTAGTAAAACCAATTCTTTCTCATGATTTTTTTTTTAAAGTGTCATGTCTCAATCCATAAACAGACATATAACTGTATAGACAGATTTCTTTGTGTAGAAAGATCGATAAATCTGAACTTGTACAGCAATTAAGGGAAAAAAAACACATTTCAGAACCTTCAAAAGACAGATTTGCACCAAAGTTGCTGAGTTGCTGCTAATGATACCAATTGTCTGGGCTGGAATTTTTTGAGACAGAAAGTTGGTACTTCAAACATACAAACAAGGTCAGTGAAAGACTTCACTGAATCAGCAAAACTCCTCAGTCCTCCAATCTTTTAGAAAAAAAGCCAGAAGATTTGAAGTCTATTTGTAAGAAAGGAGGACTGAGAAGAAGCAGAGCTGTTTTATGTAACGAATGTAGATGTAACGAATCTACATCTACATGTAGCGAATGTAGATGCAAATATGTACCTGTGGTATTTGGGGTGGTAGCAGGTAATGAAACTTGCTCCATAACCCTGCTTCCATGGCATGACTGTTTTCTAAACCACTCTTCAGTTATATGCAATCTAAAGAAATCTTTTCACAAGTCTCCTTCAAATGGTGGTTACAAGAAACCAAGACTATTGGGAAGAAAAACACCTTTTTTCCTTCTAACTTGCAACTCAAAACTAAAATGTTGTTTTCCGTTTATTTTGAAGAAAAATATATTCTCATGACCAGATGATTGACTTAATAAAACACACTAACTGGAATAAACTTAAAATTCCTTACTCCTTTCTATTTAAATAATTGTTTTGTCACAAACTTGCTGACTGATCTTACAAAGTTTATTAACATCTATTGTTCTCACAAGTATTCAGTACATTTTATTTATACTGTCTGTGCAGAACTAAATACAGGAATCATCTCATTTTCAGGGACATGAAACTGAAAACTTCAGAGTTCAGAGGCTCAGCATCTTAAAACAGGAGTTCAGTTCCTCCAAAACTTACCCCCTAACTCCATTTGCAATTATCACACAAAAAGATGTATCTTTGCCTACACAGGTTGGAAGTTTCAAACATAAGAGATTAGAAATCATGGACTAAACCTCACAGTCACAGTAATGGGCATCTATAAAATGCGCAAAATGCTAGTCCACTGTCTTTCTGGGTGACCTCAAGAGTGACTATTTGACCACTGTGAAATCTCTGTCAGTTTCAGTGTACTGGGAAGTCTTTCTTCTGCCATTTCTCCTTTATGGAGAATGACTACTAAACTGTCAGGTCCTCCTGATGTGGGAATTGGTCGGAGGAAAAGGAAACACAAGGCAAGCAGATGACAAATCACAGAGCACATGAATGCAGTAGTGAAACAGGCTGGCCATTTGTCCTCTGTGCCACAATACCAGTAAAATGCCACACCTGAACACACCTGGGCAGCCTTGATGGCAGAGGACTTGTAGCTCTTAGACTCACATGCTTAGAATAGCGGCAGTGGAGGAACTGAGAACTCAATTATGTAATTCTTAAGCCCTGATCACAACACAGAAGTCAAACTCCTTAACTCTCTTCTCAGGCATAACAGTTAATGAAAAGTTAGCTTTAAATAATAATCAAGGGACTTAACCAACAGTGAGGAGTTGGATTCTTTGACCACCTCCTGCTGATTTTTACTTTTCTAAAATATTGGGAATTGATAGCTGAAGGAAAGTGGAAAAAAGGAGGAAATAACCAGAAAGAGAGAGGGGATTGGTAATTTTTTTTTAGTTACTTCCCTACTGGCAAGTGGTGAGGGTGTACTGTAATTTTAACCCAGCACTCTCCATTTAGGACACACTGTTTTAGAGTCAACTTACTAATTGAATAAAACGAATAACACAATTTTCTTTCTATCTCAGCAAGTATTTACTGTGCCTGTGGCAAGGAGACTGTGGTGTAAGGGAAGGACGGTCAGAGAGGTAAGGGCACTCTCTTTGCCAGGCAGGAGGCTGAGGAGTGAAATTCTTCACAAGCGTGTTCACTTCAACTCCCACTTTACATGCAGACAGGAGAGAAAATATGAGTTTAACAATGCATATCCAACATACTGTGGAGAGACTCTTCAGCATACAGCCCTTGGCACAAACCCCCATGTTTCCCTTGGAGCAGGAACAAGCTGCATCTAGTGATAGAACAAGAGGACATAGCCTTAAGCTGCACCAAGGGAGGTTTAGATGGACATTAAGAATTCCTTCACGGAAAGGGTGATTAGATATTGGGATAGGCTGCCCAGGGAGGTGATGGAGTCACTGTCCCTGGAGGTGTTTAAGGAAAAATGGGACATGGCACTGAGTACCACGTTCTAGCTGACAGGGTGGTGTTTGGTCAAAGGTTGGACTCAATGATCTCAGAGGTCTTTGCCAACTCAATTGATTCAATGATTCCGTGAAGGTGAAAATACTTTCAGACCCCTCCCTGCCTCCACAAACCCCACTCCTAATGCCTGATGGAGCACAGGGCCCATCCCGCCCCCGCTCCTGCCTCTTGAGAACTACAGTGGGGAACACACGAGCAGGGCGTACAGGGCCGAGCGCATGGGCACGACGGCACTTGCCACAACACACCGAGCGCTTGTGAGCAGACACCAGGGCGCACCTGGTTTCCATGGGCTGCGACCGCTGACCCCCACCCAGCCACCAGGGCAGGTGGCAACATGACTGCTGGAGGCACACCAGAGCCGCTCAAGGCACACCGTCCCGCCCGTGGGCGCCCATGTCCCCTGGTGCTGCAGGCTGAGAGCCCGCGGCTCTCGGCGCTCCCAGCACACGAAGCGCTGCTGGGGCACAACTCTCGCGAGAGAGCCGCCCGTCTCGCCTGCACCCCTCACATAGACGACGCTGACGCTCTCGCGAGAGCTGGGCTCATGGGCTGGTATGGAAGGGTTGTTCGCCCTGGAGCTGCTGGTGGAAGCGGTGCAGGTGGAGGAGCCGGGAGCCGCGGAGCACCCGGGACCTGCTGAGCACCCGGCCTTGGCGCTGCGCCTTTTGGACTTCCCCACCCTCGTGCTGCGCCCCTCCGCCGCCGCGCAGCCCTTGCGGCCGGGGCAGCCCTTCGCCTTCGGCCGCGGCAAGCGCTGCCTGTTCCGCTGGCGCCCGGACTTGCTTTGCGCCGCGTTCCGCCGCCGCCCGCTTCGCGCCTTGCTCCTGGCGCTGCCTGCCGGGCTCGCCCCGGGCCCCCCACGCCTCCTCGGTAGCTGCGCCGTGTCCCTGGCCCCTGCCGCCGCCGAGCTGCTGCAGCGGCCCGGGGCGCCCTCCTCCTACGGGCGCCGCGGCCGCTTCGTGCTGCGGGACGCCTCGGGCCGCCCCGTCGGGGAGCTGGTCCTGGGCTACCGCCTCAGCAGCCTGGAGGCCGGAGAGGCGAGTCCCTCCTGCCCCCGCGTTGCCACGCCGCCTGCCACCACCCCTGAACCGCGAGGTGAGGAGGAGGAGAAGGAAGAGGAGGAGGAGAAGGAAGAGGAAGAGGAGGAGGAGGGTGAGGAGCTGCAAGGCAACGTCTTTTGCCCTCCGCTGCTCTATTACAGCCGTGAGCCGGCTGAGCCCCAGCGGCCGCCAGCAACAATTGGGCAATGGGAACACGTAGAGCCCCAGATACCGCAGAAGGACAAGGGCCAGAGCCCACCACGTCCAAGTGCTGGACCCTCGCTGCTGCACCCCAGCAGCCCTGGACAGCCCCACAACACCCAGGTGCAGCTGCCGCTACTCAGTGCCTTGCTGGCAGAGCTGTCGGTGCTCACCCGCAGTGCTGTGCCTGCTGCTGCTGTCCACCCCCATGTTGCCTGGCTCTACCAGGCCCCGGGGAATGGGGACACGGCCTCACAGCCCCCCAGTCACTCCACTGCCCTCAAGCCTGCAGAGGCACCTGTGGCGCCTGGCAGGAGCAGTGGAGCCATGAGCCCTCAATTCAAACAAGGCTGTCAAGAGGCCACCTCACCAGTGGCTTCTGGGGCTGGGAGAATTCCCAAGAAGGCTGTGTCCCAGGGACAGCCAGCCTCTGAAAGGAACTGCAAAGCTAAGGAGAACAGACCTCCTAGAAAGAAATTGTTGTATGGACTGACAAATACACTGAGGCTACGGCTGCAGCAGACCAACCCTGATAAGCTGATAATTCATGAAAAGAGGGAGCAATACAGAAAAAAGCAAATGGAGATGCTGAAGGAGAGAAGCCCCTTACCCAAGAGAAAGCTGCTCAGAAATGCTGGAGAACAGCATGTGGTTTCTTGCAGGCATTGTAGCATGGGACGCAGCTCAAAGCAGAATAATCAGTTGGATAAAACTGTTCAGACTTCATTAGAAAAGAGTGCTCTCTCAGAGTCCATTTCTGTGACAGGAGATGTGTTCCCTGGCCTGCAGAAACACACTATTGCAAGTCCATGCAGGAAAGATGCAGTTGCAAGCAAGGAAGAGCCATACAAAGTAACTACAGGCCCCTTAAGGGAGGAAAGTGTGTTAAAATCTGCTCATGATGAGAAGTATGCGGAAGCTCAACTCCTAGCAGCATTCACATCAGACACTAATGCAAAAGGAAGTAATGATGATGCAATATACTTAATCCATCATAAAACCATGGAGCATGATGATGTGTCTCTTGTAAGTGATCATAAACTAAACTCCAGCAGGAGTGTTGAAAATGACTCTGAATTCATATATTCTGATGACTTTGTTGCTAGTCCAGAGAACACAGTTTATTCAGAAGATTTCACCAGTGCTGAGTGTATAGGCAGAGACTCAAAAGCTCTTGACAGCAGTCCTGAACCTCTGTGGCTTGAAAGCCCAAAGCGAGATAGGTCAGATACAGAGCAAGAATCCAGCAGACCCAGAATTTCAAAGACAAGTCAAAGAGCTCAGAGTACTTCAGATCTTGTGCCAGTTCCTTCGGCTTCATCTCCAGTCCAGTCTTTGAGGAGAAACTGTGACATTAAAACCAGCAAGAGAACTGGTGCTGAATCTGCTGACTCACTTAATGTTGCTGAGATGGAGGCATCATTATTAGATGAAGAGCAGAAAACCCAACAGATGAGTAAGGAAGAGAACACAGGTGATCAATGTATTAAAGAAATATCCACACTGAGAAGCAAACAAGTTAAATCTGATGCTGATCTGGATATAGGAGAGGGGCAGACCTCTGCAGGACAGAAGCAGTCAGTGACTGAAGTTAGCTCTTACTTGCCATCTAACATGTCTGATCTTGAACTTAGTGTCCTGGAAAACAGTATGTCAGACAAAGAAGATGATTTTCTGGAAGAACTACGTGGTCCTAATCAGTACAAAGACATCAGTGAACTTGTAATAAACAAGCTCCCAGGATACACAATGTAATTATAAGTTTTCACTGTCTGGGTTAAGACACAATATTTAAACGTTGTAAGTCCTGTTACCTTTAGTTGCACAATATACAAGTTAATTTAAGATTTTATCATGCACATTTATTACATCAGTGAATTTAGTTACGCGGTTTTTAAAATAAACTACTATTTGAATCTCTAACAAATGGCATCTACAGCGTGACTTCAGTGTCAGTATCTTAACACAAAGGTAATCGAAACATAACTTACTGTCAAAGCAGAAATGAAGACAGAAGCAGCAAGAGCAGTCAGTACCCACAAAACTTGTCCAGAGTAGTAGTAATAACATGGTACCAAAACAGCCGAGTTCATTCCTAACAGAACATAAGGTTTGAGTCCTTCTGAAAACGTTTCCATGCTTCCTTCTCATTACAAATAGTTTCTTAAAACATAGTCACAGTGAGTAGCAGAATTTTATCAGCTAGTCTGTATCACACGGTGTTTGTTTCCCTGTTCCATGACTAAATACAGTGACCAGAACTAGATGAGCCCTTCTAGAGTTTCTTAGGTTGAAGTTTCTCATTTAAGTCAGATTTTCATGATTTACTGCAGAATAGTGTAAGAATTACTGGTGACAGTAAATCTATATAATCTGAGAAAGCTTTAATAGGTAGATGGAAGTTACTTGGCCTTGAAGACTAAGGGTGTACAAGGAGTAGGGAAGGGCATCGTAAATCTTCAACGCTTCACAACTCCCTGATTACATTCTCTGACTCTAGGGAAAGAGGTGGGGTCAGCACCCACAGTCCAGAAACTTGGAACAAATGAGCGTATTATGTCATGATGTAAAGATTCAAGATAATGAGAAATTAGCCATGTCTGATTTTCCCTTAAGATAGTTGAACTGATGTTTGCTTTTTATGGCTTCCGGTGTGATCATTGAATTTAATGTCTTCTGTTTAACTATGGAGATTTTTCTAGAGTCCATATCCCTGTTACAAATTTGAGAGATGTTTTTTGACTTGAATTCCTGCCTTAGCTTTTAGTCTCATGTACCTGCCCTTCGTCTCTCTTTGAGTAGTTCATCTCCTGTGTCAGCTTTACATTTCTAACTAGCTTGTCAATTAGGAGTTTTCCTCAGGGTTAAATGACAGACTTATCCACTCCCCTTCTCTTTATAATTTACAATCTGACATTTTCCCACAACTTTTTCATTTCTCACTGTAATTTTCCATGTACTTGACTGCAAGAACCTGTGTTTACACTTTAACATCTTGGAGAAATTCTTTCCTTTCCCTCCTACTATGTGTTTATTTTGTAGGAATGACAGTACCTCTCCTATTTAAAGTATGAACATCTGTGAGGATTATTGGAGTATCTAGTGTTGACTTCTGAGAATACCACTACTAATATTTTTAATCTAAAGGTAAGCAGCTGAAATTACCTATCTACCAAAGGAATCTCTGGCCAGAGCAATTCCTAAATGCTATTTAGAGTGTCTCTTTCATCAGGTACAATTTTAGACCAACATTTTTTTTTTCCTTCTAATGCCATGGACTTCTTTGATACACATGGATTCAGACTGTCATTTATACATGGCAGTAATTCTGATTTTTTTTGGTAGAATAATATCTTGCACTTCCCATGAGCAAAACTATCATTAAAATACAATGCTGACCAACCATCATTACAGTGTGGCTGTTTAAATGAGTTGCTAATGCTGCAAGTCCACAACTTGAAGAACATTATTTAAGAAAATTTTATTTCAAAACCAAAAGTTTATTTTCAACTCCAAACAGGTTGAAACTCAAGGGCAAATTTCCAGTCTTCCTGTCCCCTATTCCATCTTCACTTTTCAATTTCCAGAAGCAAATATAGTAAGAGGAATATTTCTTTTGTTTAAATAAGGAAGTTAATTTCTTTTCAGCTAATTTTATTTGGAATAATATTTCTAATGTTTACTGTGTAATAGCATTTATAATTTTATCAGGAGAATGATGAAAATGACAGAAAATGCATACTAGGAAGACAATAAGAGACATTATACAGGAAAAAAAAAAACTGCAGCATCATGCTTGCATGTTTTAGTTTGTTTTTTTCTTTTCAAATATAGACTCCGGGTAGTTATTATTGCATGGAGAGGTTAGCAGATAGTTTCTACTCTCAGGGATAATAATCTTTTCAGATATTCCTATGTTGTTGTGAGAGTAAATGAATTTTTAACATTCAAACAGCAACTCTCAGTCAACAAAAATGGGAAAGAACTTTATTACTGAAAACTCATAAACCAATATATTGGCAAGAAATAGCATCTAATGATGAGGATTCTATATGTCAACACAACAGAACAAAATAGAGATATTTATTACCAAGATAAAATATTTTAAAAATGGCAGCAACAAACCCCCTTTTGTACAATTCCTGTAATAATCTATACCTACATTATACTAGCTAGGCAGTTTTGTCATTGTAACTTGCATCCTGTACACCTGTTATCAATTAGTTAACATCAGAGGTTTAATAAGAGATTTCTCTAATGAAGGCATTACACCATTCTTTCGTAAAGACATTTCTAAATTGTAAGGGCTGAGTTGCATGGATGATGTTTGTGCAGGGACATGGCAGTATGCTGGGAGAAGCAAATAATAGTAGCATATACACGGCAATTCTTGCACAGGAGTAACATAAATACTTAAGAATACATCGTCTCACAGACTCATTACTTCTAAAAATTTGCTCCACACTATTAAACAGTAAACTGCAGTTACTTCATATTCAAGTTTTCTATTGTTGTAAACCTCAAACTTTACTAGAGTGAAATTAAAAAGTGAGGAGTAATCACTTAAACTTATTATAGATCCTCACTAAACAAAGCCATCTAGCTTCTTTAGACTTGTTACTTTAACAAGATTGCTTTAAATCTGTATGATATTTTAGAAATAAGTTAGATGGTTATTCAAAAACATAGTTTTATTGCTTAATTTAAGGGTGGTTGAATCAGCCCAAATAAAATTGAATTTCATGTTTTACAACAAGACCCAGAATGAGAAATAAACTCAGGTTTATTTAGGTTAATTCAGGTTTTATGATTGTTGCTATAACTGTTTTAAAGCAGTTATTTCAACCTATTATTTATTAAAATAAATTTAGATGGCCACTGCTGTATAGCTGATGATACGATGGGAAGAGCAGGATACCAAATACTGATAGTTTCTGGCACTTTCCCCCTTCTGTTGCAGTATTTTCCTGCTGCTAAATACTTTTACAAGTCCTACTACTTGATGGCTAACAACAGTGCTAAGAAGTCACAGCCAGATACGTTTCGTCTGCTTCTTTTTTTTTATTCCTCAGCTCTCAGCACTCTGATTAGATGACACAGTTTCTTCTCTGTGATTTTTCTGATGATAGTTCCTACCACCTATTTTACTATTTGTAATCCCTTGATCATTTTGGAAATCCTTTCCCTCAGTTTTCTGAAATTACATCCAGCCTCGGTAACTGTGCAATTGAACTTTTGACTCACTCTTACTGCTTTCATTTTTCTAGGTCTCAGTATTTTATGATGCCTGATATTGTAATAATTTTGTTTCTCTTTGTGTAAGTGCTGCTCAGAGTTAAATGCTAGTCATTATTTAGACATTTTTGGAACCTTACTTTCCTTTTCTTAGCATTTGTCACCAGCATCTACTTTACTACTTGCTCATCTTTGATTGTCTAAAAAGAAGTCAAATAATGGAATCTTTTATTTACACCCTTAAAAGATTTTGTTGACTTCTACGTGCAGGACCTTCACCAGCTGCTCTGTAACACCACTCATTCAGAGCTACAGAACGACTGTCCAGGACTGTGAACATTTGCCCATAGTTATTGTCATGGTTTAGCTTGGCCCAGTCTTTTCTAGTGGGGGAGGGCCACAAAGATGGCTCCTCGGTGAAGCTTCTCGAAGCCTTCACCATGTCCAGCTCTGAGGTGATGGACATGCTGCTGGCCAAGCCTGGGCCAATTAGAGATGTTGGTCACGCCTCTGTGAAAAACATATTTAAGACGAAATCAAAACAATGGGCGCACGCACTTTTCCTTAGCCAGAGGAGGAGGAGTAGGTGAGAGTATGTGAGGGAAAACAACATGGAGAGACCAAGGTCAGTGGAGAAAGAGGGGGAGGGGGAGCTCCAGGCGCTGGAGCTCTGCAGCCTCTGCAGGCCGTGGTGAGGCCCGTGGTGAAGCAGGGGGTGCCTCTGCAGCCCA
>VZRN01002552.1:2312100-2335434 GCA_013397935.1 Dasyornis broadbenti
AGACTGCTTGCCTGTGTGGGGACCAGCGTCACTGTAGCAGTGTCGGGCGGGCTGCCGACGGTGAGACCCATGGCTACGCAGAGGAAAAGAGCCTCTCCCCAGGCAGGGGAAGAAGATCTGGGTGATGAACTGACCTAACCCCCCCCATACCTTGTTCCCTTGTGCAGCTGCTGGGAAGGAGGGAGCGGGGTGAGCAGAGAAACAGTGGCCTTGAAGGGTTTATTTTACTTCTCATTTACTCCTCTGATTCTGTTAGTAATAAATTAGATCACTTTGCAACCTAAGTTAGTCCTGTTTTGCCTATTCTAAGTGCGTCTTCTCCCGGGTTTCCTTATCTCAGCTCATGAGCCCTGGGTGTGGGTGTGTTAATTTGGGGGTACCTGGCATTTGGCCGGGCTCAAACCTTGACAGTTATCATTTGCCCATAGTTATCATTTGCCGTGGCAGACATCAGGTTTCTCTACCTCTACCAAGCCCTGTCTTTAATCCTTTTCTAAAGTTTTGATTTCCAAATTAGCCTTTTTCATAAGATGACTGAGGCCACCTCTGTGAGAACAGATGTTGTCTTTAAATTAAGATGCATTTAGAGCTAATGGCAATCACATCTGCTATAGCTAATGTTTGCTACCAGATATCTCCTTGCATTTTCCATCCTCGCTTTCAGTCAGTATACTGCTGCTCAATTTTAATTTCAGTTTTCTTCATGTTGAGGTTTCTTCCTTCATTTTTGATCCCTTGTGTGCACACAGTTCTGTTAGAAGTCACCCAGACAAGCTGCAACTTCACTGTCTTTTTCTTGTTTGACATTGACAGTCACCTGCATTAAACTGTTTTTGCTTTGGTTTGGCTTTTACGATTTCACTTGTCTGAATTTTATATGGCAATTGTTATGTAAACCTCCTCTGACTTTATGGAATTGCTTGCCATATTCCCAGAAGTGTATTCAGTGTTCTGTATTGTTTTCTAGCGGATAAATTTGAGTGTCTCATGCTGGAGAAAACATATTAATCTTCCAATTCTACAGAGACCTCTGCAAGTGATTCATTTACCAATTGTTTAAAATAACATGGCTTGGTAGAGGAAGTGATTAAATAACATCTGAGATACATATTACTCTTAACTAAATGAACATTTAAAGACTGATTCAGGTACAGATAATAAAAAAACCCCTAAGCCAAAAAAAAACCACCTTCCCTCCTCAAACAACAAAAAACCCCCATAAAACTAAAATGTTAAGTAAAACAATTTCAAATGTCTATTATATATTTTTATTCTAATCATAGACATTTTACAAACATTTTGGGTATTAACCTAAAAATTTCCTTCATGACTTCATGTTCTCTATGTATTTATTAACAGAAGGTAGCAGGTTTTTAAAAGGAAGTAAAGGTATTTAAATTGTCAAATCCCCTGAAATTCCATGAGAATTAGTCATCTCAAAACCAGTTGTGGAATGGAAACCCATGCAGAGGACTCTAACCATATTATCTCTCGGAATGCAAAAGTGTTTTTGAAAGAAGATAAGTCATGCTTCAACAAATATTTTCAGAGGCCTTTGGAAAGTTTAGTGGTATCATGATGGAAAGAAACTCCCTTGGTGTCAAGGATATTCCAGCTCTTCTTCTCTTGTCTTTAACTGTTGGCAGATTCAGTATTTTTCCTGTCCCTTATGCTTATGTACTGAGTACATAACCTTTGACTCCTCCCCAAATTTCAATGCCAACAGCATATCCAGAACCTCATTTCAGAGACATCTCCCCCTGCCCGCCTCATTATGCCTTTCATCTTGATGCCCTGCCAGGTCAAAGATGTTCCAACTTCTCATCACGTATTTCATGCCATCTTTAGAATTCATCTTGCCGTACTTATCATTCAGAAAAATTCCAAACACTTCTCAGACAATTTCACTGATTTGTTCTCGTGATATTAGACTAAAGTTCTGACCATTGTCTGCTGGGCTCTGTGTGGTTTATCCCCTCTCTGCTTCTGTGAACCTTAGTTTCCTCCTCTGTACCCATTTCTATGTAACTCTACCTTCATTCATTTTAAAAAAATAAAAAATACGGAGATTGCTGTGCATCTGTGTTTCCTTCCTTCACATCAACCCATATCTTCCTGCCTGTGGGTACCTGTACTGCTTAGAGTTCTTGTCCACAGGAACATGCCAGACATATAAAATTTTAGATAAAAACCATCAGATCATGTCTGATCTTCTCTATATTGCAGTCCTTAACATTTCATAGGCTTACTCCTGACAGCTGGTGTCAACACTGGCATAAGACTAAGGTAATGATCAAAATTTAATGGCATATGTAGTGAAGGAAACTCTTCAGGATATATTGTCAAACCTTGCTTACATCAAACACAGCATGAGGGAAGTTCTGATGTACCATGGGATGCAGTTTTAATTTTCTTATCCGTAACTCTAACAAGACTCAGAAATAGAGTTATTGTGTGTAGGAAAATCTGTTTGTTAACGGCCTTTTGATTGTTGCAGGTCTTTCATCCCTTGCTGCTTCTGTAATGCTACTCTACAGCCCTCTGAACATTGTGTGGCTTTATTTGTAGAGTGGAATAGATGCATAGGGTTCCTTCAAAACAACCTTCAACAGGGTTCAGGATCCTTCAACAAAAAGGCAAGAACGCAAATTCAGGGTACATCAGTACATTTCCTCCATATCCATTTTTAATAACAACATTTGGAGCATATTCACCATTATCAAAATCTTTTATCAACAGGACATTGGGTTTATCTTCAATGAGAGCAGCAGATTTGCTAACCCGATGCTTCCCTGGTATTCATCACTGGTACAACACCACTTTTTAATTGCATCCTTTTGTCAAGTGTTTATCTGTTGATTAAATTCTGTTAAATTACACACATGCCATGTGAATTTAGTATGGCTTGATACAGTCAAGAGCTGTATCAAGGAAAGCACTAATTGATAGACTCCTAACTGAAATTTGATTTTTGTTTTTCTGAAACCTTATAGCAGCACAGTAATCAGCCAAAGAAGCATCCTTTGTCAGCTACTGGTATCAAATTTACGTGACCAGAACAGTCATGGCCAACTTAGAGAAGTGTGTCAAGCTGGGGGCTAAGTTCCAGTTGTTCCTCTGAAACTTTATTTGCTTCTTTTGAAGTCTTAAAACAGAACTGAAATTTTGTTTGCCCAGCCTCTGAGATTTCTAACAATCAAAAGGGAAAACAAAACTAATTTTCTAGAAAGCGTCCCTATCTTCTTAAATACACACCAAACCTAGACACAGGAAAGTTATTCAAGGAATGTTTACAGAAAGCATTTGAGAAATATTTCCGAGCACTTTCCCATTCCACTTAACATCCCAAATAATTTTAAAACAGTGTCCTTCACTGTTCTTATTATTTCTACTTCTGATCTCAATAGGAAGAATTGTGAAGATACATATTTTGTTTTGGTTTGAGTTTAACAATAGTGTAAATCCCAGCAGTCCTGCTTTTACTGGAGCCATTTCACACAGGTCTGCCAACAGTTCCGCAACTGGAGTAAATACCAAAGTTATGGATCAGATGTACAGCAGAAAGTACTGACGCAATAGCAACAAGTTTGATCCCTGCACTCCAGGTCAAAGAAAGTATGTGTTTCTGGAATAGCTCCATAGGCCTTGCATTTTGACCTGCGGGACATTAAAATGAAGACAGACAAGAAAAGGAAGGAGGAGGGACTAGTTGTAGGGACAAGTCTTTCTTGGATTGGAACCTAGTTTCATTTGCTTCTCCTCTGGCTAACTTAAGCATCTCAACTGGTCTCTCAATTAGCTTCCTGATTGTACAAGGAAGAATTTGTCTTTTAAGACAATCTGAATAAAAATTGCTAATAAATCAGAAATGACATTTTGACCATCCCTGCACAACACACCACAACTTGCTGATCTTTTCTTTCTTTTCAGGTTGGGAGTTGTTCTGGATAAAAACAAGCAGTACACACAGAAACACACACATCACCATACACACCCTTTGATACCCCAATTAAAGACAACAGAGTAAAGGAAAAACAACCAAAGAAGCAAAAAGGAAAGCCCTGCCACTTGAAGTTTATAAATTGCTAGAAAGTCACCAGTGGTGACAGGGATTCTTTATTCTCTTTTTTTTCATCATTTTCCTGACAGGAATTGGGGAACATCAACAAGACTTTCAGGCACATCTAGAGGTTAAGTGCAAAAATGTCACTTGAAGCAAATGTATCAGCTAGGAAACCTCCTGTCCCCACTCAAGCAAGTGGTCAGGAAGTCTGTCAAATGCCAAGTCATCTATTACTACACTCTATTTTCCAAAAGCTGTTTTCGTGATTGTCCTCAGTTCTTATGTCTAAGTGGGCAGCTGGTTCTGTCTTTCAGTGTCAGGCTTGTTACTCCTGAAGAGATCTAAATAATTTTGTCCATTTCTGCATGACAGCTCCCTCTTGCCATTTACTCAGAGCAGCCCGGATGTCTGCTCTTACAAGTATCTTCTGCAACCATTTTACCTTCTACTCCTTCATTATCCCACTTACAGTCACAGAACCAGCTACAAGAAAAAGGTCAACCCTACCACTTTTTCATGTGCACGACCAAAAGGGAAAAGAGCTCCAAGGACACAGGCAGGCAGGGAAGCAGTGCCCAACTGTTGTGGTTTAGCTTGGCCCAGGCTTTTCTAGTGGGGGGGGCCACAAAGTGGCTCCTCGGTGAAACTTCTCGAAGCCTTCACCATGTCCAGCTCTGAGGTGATGGACATGCTGCTGGCCAAGGCTGGGCCAATTAGAGATGTTGGTTACGCCTCTGTGAAAAACATATTTAAGACGAAATCAAAACAATGGGTGCACGCACTTTTCCTTAGCCAGAGGAGGAGGAGTAGGTGAGAGAATGTGAGGGAAAACAACATGGAGAGACCAAGGTCAGTGGAGAAAGAGGGGGAGGGGGAGCTCCAGGCGCCGGAGCTCTGCAGCCTCTGCAGGCCGTGGTGAGGCCCATGGTGAAGCAGGAGGTGCCCCTGCAGCCCATGGGGGCCCACGGGAAATGCTGAGATCTACTTGCCCCAAAGCGAGTGGATACCCTGAAAGTGGCCGTGGTCCAGAGGGAGTCCTAGTGGAGAAACAGGCCTTGACTTGCACCCTGAGACTGAACTGAGTGCCCCACATGGAGTGGGTGGGTGCCTGAGAGAGAGAGAGTGAGAGAGAGAGAGAGAAGTCCAGCAGAAGTCCAGTAAAGAGAAGAAGCCTTGCTCCCGAGATGGAAACGGCCCGGCTCAGAGGTCTGTACCCCGTGGAAGATGGACCCCACGCCGTAGCAGTTTTGGGGAGACTGCTTGCCTGTGTGGGGACCAGCGTCACTGCAGCAGCGTCGGGCGGGCTGCCGACGGTGAGACCCATGGCTACGCAGAGAAAAAGAGCCTCTCCCCGGGCAGGGGAAGAAGATCTGGGTGATGAACTGACCTAACCCCCACCCATGCCTTGTTCCCTTTTGCAGCTGCTGGGAAGGAGGGAGCGGGGTGAGCGGAGAAACGGTGGCCTTGAAGGGTTTATTTTACTTCTCATTTACTCCTCTGACTCTGTTAGCAATAAATTAGATCACTTTGCAATCTAAGTTAGTCCTGTTTTGCCTATTCTAAGTGCATCTTCTCCCGGGTTTCCTTATCTCCACTCATAAGCCCTGGGTGTGGGTGTGTTAATTTGGGGGTACCTGGCATTTGGCCAGGCTCAAACCATGACACCAACTCATGCCCACAAATTTACTGGCTTTCAGTTATCATCTTCCCTGTCTGCCAACCATGACACACACTTCTAAGCCCTGCACAGTGGTGTATTTCCAGGCCCATAAGGCCCTAAGCAAGAGTTTCAGAAGTATTAAGTGTGTTGATGCACATCCTCTCAATGTGTATCCTTTCTTGCCTTTCATAAACCTGCTATACTCAGCACATTTCCTTCATTTGTTTGTCCTGTTAACATCTACTCTAACTTCCCAGTTTGGGTATCCTATCCCATATTGTGGAAAGCATTTACCTCAGGACAGGTGTTACTTATATTGCACATACTGATATGATGAGACAGTATGATTTGAATTACCTCCCTGATTGGATTACAGTTTTTACAATCTCCAAAATCCTGATTTTTTTCATAAGGACCCACCAGTTTATTGAGGTTAAAAAGATGTTTGGGTCTCATTGAGGTTTATTACTTTATATGGATTAATACTGAAGCAATATTTTTACCTTATTTAAACACTAAGGTATGTGCATTAAACATTTGCAAAGTACATGTAGCAATTGTCCCAGTAACATAAGCACAAACATCGTCTGCTGCAATCCAGCACAAAATATGTGGACATAACAATTAGGAACCATCTGGTGACCTGGCATTTGCTGGTAGAGGAATGAAATTTTAATTAAATTTTATTATCGGAAAGTGTAAGTGACAGCTCCCACTTGATACCTTAGAGCCAGTAAACTGTCCAAATAAAGAGAAAGATGTCATCCAGTTAATGGGTTGGATTGCACTGCTTGATTACGTGCTTTGTAAGTAATGTGCTTCTTCCCCATGTTCTTGGGCATAAATTGCTTGTGCAATTGGAATTTTAAGAAGACCTGACCATATAGCAGGTAAATTGGGAATCACACTGCAATTTACTGAGAACAGGGCAATACAATAGATGAGTCACTCATTCCCAGGTTTGGCATGCCAGGATTTCATCTTGTGCAAGATAAAAAGAAAAGCCCAAAGGAAAGACTGTATTGTAACAATAAGACTATGCCAGCTACTACTGCACCTGCATTTGGGTTTACCTGGAGCTGTGAAACAAAGCTCAGAAGGGTGAGAAAACTTCTCTCCTGCCCCAACACTCACCTTACCATCAGACAGTGATTCATTCAGGTGTTGGTTTGCAGGGTGCCAGAATAGCAGCACATCAGCACCAGATGAACAAGTCCTAGATTTCCTGTCCTCTCTGAGCCATTGGTAACTATTATTGCTATCTTTAACATTTAGTATATAACACTAAGGGTCTATAAAAAATAAAAGTCACCTCATCCAAAAATGCTTCATCTTTTCTAGATTACAATTGAGTTGCAATTCTAGTTCCACTAAAAGCACCAACTCTGCAGGTACTGACCCATGAACGTATTAAAAATCTCAATTTTGTAGTCAATAAACCAATTTGTGATTCAATCTCAAGCACCTAGAGAAGGTCTGTTCTGCTTCAACCATCTCCAGTTGTCTAAACGAGAATCAGAATTTGCAAATAAGAAAATTAAGTCCAGATTGTGACCCTTTGTACTTTGGGTTAGTCTGTCACTGACCGCTTGGCCGCCCGGCTGGCCAAGCAGGCGACTTGATCAGTGCCTTGGCCACTAGTCAGCCTGCAGCTTGCCAGTCTGATACAAGTCCCGGTTTTGCAGTCTGCTTCTTGGCTCTCTGTGGAGCTGGCAGCAGTCAGATGTAACAGCAGCAAATTGTGGAGGCGAAGGAGAGAGAGAGGGACTCTTTGTTGCAGCAAATCCCAAGCCTTTATTACCCGCCCCAAGGGCCAGGAAACAGAAGTCAAGGAACGGGGAGCAACAAAGAGCACAAAATGAGGGTTACGTGGTGTTTTATACGGACGGAAAACAGGGAGGAGAAAAGGGATAAACCAATAGGGAGATGACATATAATGACAGGGAACCAATAACAGGGGGTTTAAGGAGGGACTAATACAAACAAACCAATGAGGTTAACAGGGAAAGAGAACTTTCTAGGCGTGAGGGATTGTGCTCCTAGTGCCGGGGGAGGACACTTATCCCCGGACACTTATCCGGGGGTGTGGCTGGCTCCTCACCACCGCCCTCAGCATCGCTATCATGGGCAGAATAGTCTGCCCACTGGGTCTCTTCATTGACCCAAAAGCTAAAGGCAGGCTGAGTCACTGCCACATTAATCCAAGAAAATTCCACAGATCCACACTGCTGAAGAGTTACAGTTTCAGTCTTCAGAGAATTTCTCCAGTGTACATTCACAAATATGCAGATACACTTGACTTTGCAACATTAACCTTGAAGTGTCCATCAGCTTAAGAAGTGGAGGATTTCTCTACATTCATTTTTATAGCTTCAGCAATTCTCCTCTTTCAGCAAAAGTGACTGTGCAGACAGAAATCACTGCCATCCTCTGCACAACCAAACAATCACAGCCTTTAGATTAAGATTCATTGCACAAACATAATGTTGGTTATTGTTTATATTTATGCTTTTGGGGCATTTTATGTTAAATAATGTATTTTTCACTCATGAAATATTTCTTTTAAGCCCTATGTTTAGTAAGGCAGCGAGCTTTGTACAAACAGAAACTATTGTCAATGTTGAAAAACCCTAACATAAATTGACTCTACTCCTAAATTCAAGCAAACATCAGTAGCATAATCCTTTTCTCAGAGTAAGCTTTGCTTGGAAACTAAATGGTCAAAGTGTTCCCAAGGGCAGCAATTAGTATTTTAGCCAGTGGATTCATTTGAGGAGACTCTTGTAAATTTAATGAATTCCCCAGTAGTCAATCCATCATAGTCACTAATATGCTGGCAATCTTGCTACTGATAATGTTGCCAATACATTATAAACCCTCATTTATTGCCTTAAATTTTAATTCAACATATTCTGCATGTGAACTCTTCTCAGACGGTGATACTTTGTGCTAATGCAATCATAGATGGGCCACTTGGGAGCATAACAACACTGAACTCAGTACATTTGGCAGGACATCACTGGGAAGGCAGACACTTCTCACCCGAGATTCTTTGTCTCTTACTTCCCTAATACTTGTGCCTCTAAACTAAAACATAATTAGATCTACCCCTTCTGGGCTTCATTTTATGGATTAGAGGAAAGCACAGGGGAGAGGTCTGAGTGAAAACTCAGGCTCCCAATATAGCCATTCATCTTTTAGACATGAATATGGAAGTGCTGAATTCAGAAGTGACATGCAGGACTATAGGCAATAGTGCTTGAAGAAATCAAGAATTCATCTAACCCATCCCCTTGGCCTAAGGCAAAAATCAACTTGTAACTATATCAGTCCTGACAGATTTTTGTCTAGCTCTTTTTTAGGAAAAATAAAACCAAAAAACCAGTAAGAGAGTGTATGCATCTTCCCCAGGCAGCATGTTCATGTGCTTCATTATCCTGAATGTTAAAAGTTTTCCCAGTGTCAAACCTTGGTGTCCTCTGATACAATTTAAGTCCATAATTTTCCCTCTTATATGCTATAGACACAGAGAACAATTGTTCCCCTTCTTCTTTAAGAGAGCTTTCTGTATACTTAGGACTTGCCTTTCCTCTTGTTTTTTCTCTGGACCAAGCAACCACAGCTCTTTCAGCCTTCCCTCACAGGCCAGTCTTGTTGCTTTCCAATTAGAGCCTTACACATCTTCCTTGGGATACAGTACCCTGAGCTATACACTGTCACTCCAGTGGAAGTTTCTCTAGGACCTAATAGGACCTTGCACACCTTTAAGTCTCTCCCTGTTTAGTATTATCTGCAAGTATAACACATGTACTTCCTCTTCTATCAGTTAGCTGCTAATGAAAAGATTGAGTATGCCCAGAGTCATAACAGACCCTTACAATGCCTCACTACTGCTTACCACCATTTGATCAGTGACCCATGGAGAACTATGCACTGAGAACACAAAACCAGCCACATGAGAAATTTTGCATCCACAGCATGTTTCCCCAGCTTATCTGCAGGAATGTGAGAGCATTCTAATGTCAGAGCCTGTGACATCTATTGATCCTCCCCATCAAAACAGCCTGTCTACATATGGTCATAGAAAAAAATAGATCAGTCTGAGATAATTTCTTCTTGACAAATCCATGCTGACTATTATTCATTTCCTTGTTAACTTTCAAGCACTTGTACAATGTTTATGTGATTATTTGTTAGAGCACTTTCCCTCTCAAATTTCAAAAGGATAACAGTCAGGCAACATGTAGGTAATCAGTAGTAAGGACATTCTGTCCAGAAAAAACAAACGACGAGTAAGGGAAGAAAACTTACCTTATTGGCTTCTGTCTACAAGCAACCAAAACTCTAATAGAACAAAGTGCAGTTGAATAGAAAAAAAATAAACCTTTAAGTGAGACTAAAGAAATCATTTATGTTCCTTACTCATCTTTCGTCATTGTTAAGGTAGACCCACCAGAACACACAAAAACTTAATAATGATAACAGTAAACCACAGCAGTATGATCAGACTCCTTCAAATTCCTGAACAACTTTGCCTTAACAGGATAACTTAACTGCTATCAAACTACACTAACAAGATGTGCAGTTCAAGAGGCTCTAAAGAGAAGTAAATATTTACATGAGTCAATAGAAGCTGCATTTCCACTAAATATAAAATGTATTTCTGTGTAGGCTGGAAATGACTTATGGTACAGATTTCTTACCATCAATGCTTAGGAAGAAGTTTCCTTCCAGGTGTAATCAGGAAGAGCATCAAGCACCAGCTCTTGCTGGCAACAGGAGAACTCAAATCAGAAAGGAACTCAAATGCATATAGGGACATAGTACTTGGGCTATGTCAAAAATAATTAACTAAGCAGGCCTAGAACACAGACCTGTGCCCAGGTACACATACAGCCATGCTGTTTAGCGGCCTGCAGCTCACCAGCTGGGCTTTAGTTGCACCCAGAAGCCCTGTTCCACATGTGCAGGCTTGGACTGTGGGACAGCATGGGCTGGGGCCAGCTCCCAGGAAACAGACCACATAAGACTGTCCCTGTCTAGAGGGAAAAGAATGTAAAGATGTTGAGGTGATCGTGGCTCTTCCACTTGACAATGGGCTGGAAGATAGAGTAAACACAGCCTACTGTATTCACTATTAGACATGTAGCCTTGGAGACCAGCCTGGAAACAGAAGAGGTTTCCCAAAGTGGTGTAAAGCACCTTACTGAGAATCTGGGACAAGTTTAGAACATGTATGTACCCCATCCTTCAGGGCCATCACAATGCTGTATTTGTGGTTTAGCCTGGAAGCAGCTTGCTCTCTGCTCACCACATCAAAAAGCCAGGCAAGGCATCTAATGGTTCATATAGAAAGGGTAGGGAAAAGGACCCAAATCCCTACAGGCCTTGCCCATGGATCCTAGTGCATGCCTGTGTAGAGCAGCACACCTCCCTTTTTTACCCATTCAAGAACTGCATTTTCCTCTTTGTGTTATGGCAGATCCCAGTCCACATCCTAGGAGAGACTGGTATAAACCCATTTTCTCTATGGAAGGGTATAATCTCAGTTATCTTTCTCCCCAAAGGACAGGGCCCCTCCTAATCCCAGTTTTTGTGGTAGAGAGTCTTGAATGTAGCTTGAAGGGCAGACATTGCAGCTCTTCATATGAACTTCATAAATAAAACAGGAAGTGAGACTAAAATGTTCGTGTTTACAGATCCCACTGTCTCCAGTCTTTACCTCTTTTTGGGTCTGAGACCTCCAGAACTCCTCTTCATTCAACCCAGTAGAACCAATTAATTATTGAATTTAACCTCCCTCTACTGTTTATTTTCACTTGTGTATCTCTTGATTACATTTTACCTTCTTACCAACATTTAAGCATTCTCTTTTCAAACCTGTACAAGCTCTTTCACAGCTGGACTCATTATATTTTCTCCAAATAAAAAGCTGCAACATCCTTCTTTAATTTTTAAAACTGTTTGGATTCAAAAGTCCGCTGAGTCACACACTACATATAAAAGACATAGCTTTGCAAAACTTGCAAGTTTTCCATTCATTTATTTTGACCATTCAGTCAGCATTTAATGCCTAGAAAACAATTCTTAAGGAGAACATTTTCAATTTATTGTTATCTGAAAACCAACTGTGTAATGAGCACCAGTATAAATAAAGCTGAATGACAGCTTGATCAAAGTCAAAAGTTAGGTTTTATGTCTCAGCAAACACTGCTGGAATCTATAAAAACTAGAACAAGATGCTTTAGAGTGCAAGAAGAGAGTATTTCAAGATTTTTTCTTTAATAAACCAACATTTAAACAATAATATTGTTAAGAAAAGCATATGGCATACAACAGATGGACTGACATTTGCATTTCAGTAAAGGAAGAAAGCTTTAAAAGTTATGAACTTTAAAACCAGCAGCAGAATTTGCAAAGCTAGAACAGAGCTACAGCATGCCTTCCTTCATTGCTTATGCATGACTCCAGCTTTAGTGGGCTTAATAAATCATTCTGAGCCTTGTATTCATAGTGAATTTTAAAAAATATCTGTCAAATAGATAGTTCCTTAACTTCTGTATTTAGAATTAATTTTGCTTTAACCCTCTGAAATGTATCCTCTAAATACATACTTAAACATATAACTATCAGAGTAGGAACTGCAATTTTTAACTTTAAATTTGCCCCACAATGGTATCAGCCCGTGGGATGACATCAGCCCATTCCTATTTCACATGGGAAAAAGACAGCACCACCCATAAATGTATTTTGAATTTTGTGATTCAGTTTGATTTCATTGTTCATGGATAATCATTAGATGTGATACAAGAGCTTCTTGTGTTTTTTCTTAATACTTTCCCTATAGAAAGCTACTCCACAGCGACTGGGTTAGCACAGAATACATTTGTGTGATATGCTCTTTTCTACAGCCCATCATAAGAAATTAACTTTTGACTCTAAACTTGGTTTTTGTTCTCAAAATAATAAAGTACAATGAGCTGAATCTGAAGCAGATTTGCTTAGGTGGTTTGGGATTTCAGTAACTGTTACTTTAAGCAGGTATATAGAGCTTATAATACAGTTCCTATTACATTATTCAGGCTTGAATCTACTATAGAAAAAGTGAATTTGTAACTTGTAAACAAAAGATTTAAAAATTCTTTACTAAGTCAGATTTCTCAAGTGCTCGGAATGGAAATTTCTTGGCAACACCAAGAGCTTTGCCTTCTGCATTACTCTCCCTTAGGCAAAAAGAGACAAGTTGCCTGCTTTTACAGAGGGGAGATACATTCATTTGCTGTCGACTCTTAGCCGGGAATCTAAGAGCAGTTAAATCAAGATTTAACAACAGAAGCAACTTGGAATTCCAGGAGCAAGTCCTTCTTTAGTGCAAGCAAGAAGGTGGGGAGTAGCAGATTGGCAACAATATGGAGAATCTGTCATCTCACTAATACATTTAATAAGCATATTTTTCCGGTTAGCTATTCTTAGACTAATTTCCTTTGGATGCACCATATTTAAAGGTGTTAGCCCTCAAAGCATACAAATCCACGAAGTTCTAAATTATGGAAGAGATTTCCCTTCAACAGAGGACAAACTGGAGAAGCTATCACAGATACAGAGTACAATAAAGCCTGTCTTTCAAAGATAAGCTGAAAAGACCTTTCCGTTGGGAACTAATCACTTAGTTAAATAATGATATGCCAAGTTTTAAAAGCTGTTTTATCTAGGACTTTACAAAGTGGCTGTACTGAGTGTAACTAAAGGTCCAGTAAAAACACTAAGGCTACATGTACAACAGCCCTTCCTCAGTGTACTCACAGCCTTTGCTGGATGCATTGGCCCAATGACGCATCCTTGACAACACGCTGATGATCCCTGCAGGGCTAAAGTGATCATCTCAGCCAGCTGCACCCCAGAAACCCTTGCCCCGTCCTTTTATCCTGTGGGAAAGCACACATGGGATTCTCTCAGATCCTTCTGACTTTCTTTGTCTTCCAAGGACCTGTGTGGAAACACAGCCCTTCTTCCAAAAGAGAGATGGCAAAAGCAAAGAATAATTCCCCACACACACTTTAGTTCCAATTTTGGAAAAAAAATCAGATCGGGCTAACTAGATATGAAGCACTGGAGATACTTTCAGGTTGACTTGATGGTCAAGATACCCCAGATCAACTAATAAGGATTGTAGGTTTAAATTAGGTTCTTTTAAATTAAAGTCATTGTTCTCAGCAATCAACACAAGCCATTACTCAGTCTTTATTACCAGCGCTACTGTGGTGAACTTTGGGTCTTGAGATGAATGCTGGATGAACACAAACATAGGTTGGGAGCCTGACAGTAGCATCATTTTCTGCTTTCTGGGCTGATCAAGAATGGCACTCTGTCCATCTCTTGGGTGCCAGCAACATTGGGCACACAGTTAACGTTAATTTTCTAAATGACTGATTCTTTTCCTAAGTTCCTACACTGGCATAGGCAATGATGTACAAGCCAAAGGGAAAGTTCTTCTCCACAAGGTCAGCCGGACACGCTCTCTTGAAAGCAAGAGGAGCTTATTTATATGGATGAGCCAAGCAAATGAAGAGATGGAGTTACTGACAGCATGCTGGAAGAGCTCTGGTTTTGGAATAGCTGCTGGCAACATGAAGGCTCAGTGATCAGGCACCTCCATCCGTACATTCCCACAATGCCCCAACCTACTGTGAAGTTGTGAAAGGCTGTGAAACACTGCAAAACTAACTGAAGGGGAAAAGAGATCACGAGGCCTTTAAAATGTCTTCATTTTTCTCTGTTGTTTAGCACTGGTTCTACAAATAGGCAGAATATATAGTTTCTGCCAGTCTCTTTTAGTCCCCTGAAAGTCCCTTTCTATAAAAAGACATTTATTTTTCCCTTAGATATCTCTGAGTTCAGAAACAATACAAGTTATTCATCACTGTCAACTTTTGAACTTCTTCCTCTTCACAATAGATTTTGGAATAATAAATATTCATTTATTGACCTAGAAAATCTGTCTTTTTGCAAGCTTTTTCACTCACGGCAACACAGTCAAATACTGCATTTTCTTCTACATGTTCTCCACCCTCAAAAACCCATTCTCCTCTAAAAATGCTACAGGTAAAAATAGTAATAATACAAAAGTAGTCTCAAAAATAATCCAAACCCTTGTGTAACTGCAACAAATCAAGGCTTAAGGGTTATTTGGGAAAGGCATTAGACCATGAGGGACCAAATCCAGGGTGATGAAATAAACCTCTTGGGCAAATGTCCCATGTGGTTACTGAGTCACAAGGGTTCTTAATTTATAAATTATATCTGGAAAAAAAAAAGTTTTATAGAGAATTTAGTCTTCAGGTAAGCAGAGCAGCAGAAACCAGACAATAATAACTTTTTTAAAACACAACCCAGCCAAGTAGCTGTGAGAGATCAGCTCCAGTCTAATACCCTTAATTCTCCTCTAGTTCTCTCAGTACATGGAAACAAATAGCCTAAGACCTACAGAAACATCCACTGAATCTCCAATCCAGTGGCCCATCACTCTACCTTCACTCAAAGCAGTGACCACTTCCCTGGACTGTGACTGTCACCACAGGGACAAGCTAGGATGTGGGCCTACCTCAACAGGGTCATGGAAACCAGCACTGCTGCAGCATGACTAGAGCAGGGACTGACAACTCCAGGGACTGAAAAGGGGATCGGGATCATGGGCAGGGTGGTCCGAGGTAAGACTTACCAGGGCCATCAAGACCTGGGGGTGCCTCCAGGGTTATGATACTCTCCACATACCTTTATCCAGTACAACATAGATCTCACAGAAGGAACTGCTGGTATAAAATTCAGAGCCAGTCTCTGGTGTAGTCTTCCTACTGCCTTTCAAAACGAGATTGCATAAGGGGTCTCAGGTCTTTAGCCCAATCCACACAGCTCTTCCCAATAGGAGATGCCCTCAGTCATCTGATGGGGAGCAGCTGTAGATACTTCTTCCCCATCCAAACCTACCTGTCACTGTATTTACTCCCAGTCTTTCTCTGCCAGCACACAAGTCATCCTTAATTCCTCCCCTGTTGCCCAGGACAGGGTATGATATGGCACACCAGCCACAGGCACTTGTTAATGTACAGCAGTGCTGACCCTTGTAATAACCTGTCTGCAGATTAACACTCTGCTTCATCACCAGAGCATTTGGCACACTTTATCAAGCTTGTTTTTTCCATAGCTTCCCACAAACCCAAGCAAGGGAACAGCAGTGACAGTAGCCATTTGCCATCTCATGACACAGGGGGGTTTCCTGCAAATACAGTTTACCTAAATGCCATCTGCTTTCCCACACAGTCAGGAATGTTTTCCTTGGGTAAGGAGTTATCCTGGACCTAGTTTATGTAACCCTCTGAGGCATGTTAAACCCAATGCCTAATTGTTTTCAAGATGAAGATATATTGTTTAGACAATCAGGGTCTAAAAATTATGTGTTCTGAAGTCTAGTTGTGGTTAATTATAAAAAGGAGTAAGAAAAAAACCCTCTTATTTTCTTCTACATTCGCCTCTGACTGAACTCCCCGTTTGTTTGTGCTAGCTCTTTTGTTTATAGCTAGCATGGATCTCACACTGGGCTGTCCCAAGATGCATTAATGATTTCAAAGCACTCTGTTCCTCTGTGCATTCCTCACCCTTGCTACGCAGTGTTATTAATCACCTACGAGTCCCATATGTCTCCAAACTGAAGAGCCCATCACAACCTCCAGAAGCATCTCCCTAAATCCTCATGGGTGAGCCTGCCCACCCTCCCTGCGCCTTCCTCTGCTGACCCCAGAGTGTGTACAAATTGTGCTGACTTTTCAAAAGAAATGGCTGCAGGTGCCTCGTTCTTTGTTTATTCTGGCAAGGCTGAAAATAGCAACTGCTAACAAATATTTTGCCCTTCATAGGGCTTCTCACAGAGATGCAGCTGTTATCTCATCTACTAAAAGTGCCAACCCTAAGGGTAAAACAGACGCTTAATTAGGTTAGGATAAGCTTCAAAAAGGTGACTATCTAAAATTAGTACCCATAATGCTGTGTGGGCTCAGATCCTTACACCGAATTCTCACTTGTGTGGTAGGGAAAAATTATTTCAAGCATTTTGTTTCTAAACTTGTGTCTCATAGATTGATGGCTCTGTTTAATCATCAAAAGCAGCAAGTAAGAGGAAAAAGCATGGCTTTGTTGAGGTGGACAGATACTTGGGACATAACATTTAGCTTCTGGAGAATATATCACTAAATATTTCTGAATTTACAAACCTGCCAAGGCAAGGTGCATCCACAAGGAGACCACTGCAGATTTTACAGTGAGACCATTGTGTTATGCAGAATTTTGGGATTTTCGTCTGCCTCCTGTGAAAATCCACACAACAAATGGTGGAACTTGAGACACCTTTTCCCCAGTAAACTTTAGCACCCTAACACAAGGAACTTCCTGTAATTAGGGACACAGTAGTTAGTGCCAAACTTGCAAGGAACAAATTCAGGTCCAATTCAATTATTAATATCTATTTCAAAATATATTGGGCTTTGGACAAAAAGCCCCCAGAGTGAGATAAGCAATTTTATTTTCTAAGCCTCTACCATCCATGCTAAAAAGAAAAGTTGTTTAAGCACATTGCCATTTTTATGAAATAACAATTAAAATAATACTAATATAGAACACAATTTGTTTTGGAAATTGAGCCCCATATGAGAGCCTCACCAAGGAACTTCGGTCTCACAGTCCTGCTTCAACAGAGTCTACTGGAAAAGTTTCAAGAGAGACTAAGCAAAAGATCAGAACAGAACATTTATAATGGCTTAGTCTGAAGCATCACAAAGCTCCGGGTACAATCCATTAATCCATTTTTGCAACACTCCATTGTCCTTTTTTATATATATTCAAGAAGAGAGTCATGGGCCTTCTGACTTATTTTTTACATTATGCCTGCTCTGAAGGATTGAAAATTTGCCTTAAAAGTTTAGGATGATAACAAGGGCAGCATGTCAAGATTATGTTTCCCTGCTCAGATGTATGAAACTATTTTTAAAATGATGGGGTACTATGGCCTGGTTAAGAGGCAAAGGGGATTAAACCTGATTTAAAACACTTGAGGCTAAATTATGTTTGATATTTAAGCAAAAATTGCCTTCCTGGGATTTCATACAAGCTGTGTCAGTTATATCCGTATTTTCACATAAGCACCTGACACACATACACAATAACTTACTGCAATTAAATACACCAAGTCCTTCCATCAATCCTTAGAAAAGCAAATGTAAAGGAGACTATAGCCTGAAGTTCTGAGTTGCTAAGATATTCTTTTTAATGGCTTTGACTATTATTGCACAGGCAGAGAGAAGATTAGAAAACCAAGGGCTTACATCAAATAAGAAAAGACAGTTCAATGTTCATCTCCATCTTTTGACTGTCATCCTGTTTTTCTTCAGACTTGCAGATTTCTGTGCCCTACTGTTGCTCAGGAAAATGCTCCTTGTAATAAGGATGGAAATACTCCCCTGCAATTGCCCCATGCAGTGTAAGGAAATAAAAGAAATCTCCTTCTTTTCTCTGGATAGATTCCAGTCTCTGTACATTTTTATAGTTAAAACAACAATAAACATTCAGGTCCCTCAATAAAATGAATCATTAAAATCCCTCAGTTTCTCTTCTCCCACCAGGGGAAGAAAATCAGTCTGAAAATAGGCATTGTTATGGAAGATCCCTGGGTAAGTATAGTAGGTTCTCACCCAGAAAATTTTTTGTAAATGCCCAGGGCCATGGCTCTGCTTTTTTCACAAAAAGCATGCAGTAGAAAATGTGTGGACAAGCGGCCAGAATCTAGGGCCACGTATTGCAGAAGTATAATGTGCATCACAACTATCCCTTTTGTAATAGTCATCATCAAGGAGGGCTGGAAGAAGCTGTGGCTCAGAGTTCCCTCAGGACAAAAGCAACACCCGTGGGTTGCTCTGTGAACTCAGCCTATATGGGATGACAGCTCATGGATAGGAGCTGTCTAGCCCAGTTTCTATTGCTGTTACAGATAGCAACCCACAAGCGCTCCTGTTGCTCCAGCTTATTTTCTTTACTTTGTTTCACAATGCTGTGATTCATGACTGGATGGTATCCAGAGTTCGCACTTGTAAGGGAGTGCAAAATAATGAGCAAGAGCTGTTTCATGGGTTCCTCACTGAACTGGTTGGGCTCACCTGAACAGCTCTGTTTCAGGGCTCTAAGCATGGTCCCTGCAGAGCACACGAAGGGAAACAACTCCATTGCTTCATGAAACTCTCACAGCTGCAAAGGCTTCTGCACCCTAGGACAGACAGCTCTTGCTGTTATAACCCTTCAGGGAGCTAGGCAGGACACTGCTTCACACAGTGGAGAAATCACTGTGTCACAGAATGTGAAAATTTCAGTCTCAAATCACTCAAAAGCACTTATATTTACTTCTGCCAAGGTGTGGGGAGCTAGAAAATAAGTAAAGAGAGAGCCCTAAAATGTTATTCAAGAAAGTAATCACTGCTAAGTCTTATCTGTAAAATATACATCCCTGAGGTCAACTTACAACTTCAGTCATGAAACTTAGTGGGTCTTTTCCCAAAACCATGTCAACCTTCTCAGTGAGAACAACTGAACTTCATCTAATATCTAGCTTTTGGCACACCTATTGAAGAGCTATTTAGAATAGTTTTTTATTTAGATGCAAATAATCATTTTTTCAAGACAAAAGCTAACATGTATCATAATCATTCATGTTACTTAAGTACAGAAGTGGCTGGAGTTACACTGGAGAGCAGTCTGACCCACCATCTTCCAGCCTTAAATTAATTACATGAGGAAATTTACCATTTTTATATTTTACTTTTACAGGTCATTAAATACAAACATAATTGCTGCTCTGTTTCCTTTCCAGAATATGAATTCTAATTAATAGTATTGTAGTAAGTTAATGTAATATGGTAATGGCTTGAGAATAGCTTAATTGTTGTCATTATAGAGCACCTGCAGATGTTCAGCCATTTAGCTCATTCATTATCTGACCATTCTCATGTATCCATACATTGAGAAAACTGCCTGTAGGAAGGGTAATGAAGTATTTCTAGGGTTACTACTGGAAAAAGCTTTGCTTTTTCTAAGGGTAAAATGTCCAAGGGGAAAGGAGGCGGTTATGGCTACATAGTAGAAGGATTTTTTTGACATCACTGACATTTTAGGAAATTGAACTATCTCTCAGTGTCTGTAATCAGAATGTCCTGTCCTATATTGCCTTCCACCTGTGGCTATTATAATTATTTAAATTCATCCTCACATTGCAAATGCCCACAAGCTCTGTATAAGTTAAGACTGACCAATTCTACAGCATATCAAGCAAATTCACATGTGGACATGATTGAGAATAATCAGATGCACTATTTTTGCTCCACTTAATGATGCATATCTAGATAAAAAGAGAATTGTTTCTGGAGACCCAGGAGGGAGAAAGTTGACAAATATACTTTAAAATTTCAATCCCTATCATCAAGAAACCTCATTTTCTAAGGTGTTACAGCAGTGTCAGGGTATTTGAACTACTGGCCTGCCATATTTTTCCGTATTTGCTTCCCTAAAGATTGGCATTTTCTTTTTGACTTGTATGCCTTCAAGCATAGCCTGGAACTAAAAAAGTCAGTAAAAATGAAGGACATAAGCTTCATGGAAGTAAAATACTATTTCCAATATGAAGGTAAGGAAGCAGAGGGAATCAGAGTGAAGTGACTTTCCAGAGTGACTTTAGTTAGAAATAACGTAAGTAATAACCTGGAATCAAATCAAAATTGAGGTATGGAGCTTGTCTCATGCAGCATTCCACTCCCTGCAGGGACACCTTCAAAGGGATAGCATGTTGCTCAGAGCCTTGCACAGTCAAGCAAGGTTGACTGGTCTCCAAGGATGGAGACCCTTCACCTTCCCTGGACAATGTGTCCCCATTCTGCATCCCCCTGGCTGTGATATTTTTGTCCCGGTATGAAGCCAGTATTTCTCATTGTGTGACTGATGCCACTGCGTGCCTGTCACTGTGCACCTCTGGGAAGAGCCTGGCTCCATCTCCTCACCCCTTCTTAGCTGCAAGCAGCAATCAGATCTCCCTGAGTTTCCTCCAGGCTTAACGAAGTCCCTTCATCTCACCATGTGCTGAAATTGTTTCCATTCAGAAGCGAGTGTGCTTTTATTCTTGGCTAGAACTTTACAGATTTGCCTGTCCTTGTTTCCACATAGGGTTGGTAGCTTTTCAGGACTGGCATGCACGACTGTACTCTGCTTTCCTAAATTAGAGACTCTGCATGCTGGTAAGAAGCCAGCAGGAGATGATTCCTCTTGGGTGGATGAGGGTGCCAATCAACTTCCAAGGAGTACCGGGCATCTGTGTGAATGTGTGGCTCCTGGCAAGTGTAGGTCCTGGGGCTCCTTCCTTCCCAAATGCTGTCTTTCCCAAAATGCTGCAGGCCCCAGCTCTTTTCTCTGCTTGGAAACCTGCCTGCAGTTAGTGCTGCCTGAGCTGCCTCGGTCATAACGACTGAAATAGATGTAACCTTGTTTCCAAAGCATGCTGCAGTTACGTAAAGCATAAAAGGACTGTTCATCTCTTTGTGAAAGGCAATGGGAGCTCTTTACAATTTATTCAGGTTCTCACTCTGCAAGTTAAAACTTACAATGTTAATAGAGGCTCTACCCTGACAGTCTTTAAATGAGAAGGAGGACAGATGACCTTTGTGGCATGTGCTGTAGGTTTCTGTAGCACAAGAAACATTACAGCACCGTTTTTGGGAGAGAAGAGACGAATTTCTGGCAAAGGAGTACAACTGAGTGAAACAAGCTGCATATGCCTTGCAACCTCCTCTCAGTAGCAGAGATCTGATTTTGCTCTTAGATTAGTTAAAATACAGTAAAGTAACAGCAGAATTCTGCAAAGGATAGACCCTTAATTCACAGTAAGAGAAATGTGCCCTTTATTCTGCTTCAGTATAGATCATCCTTATCTATATATTTGACATCCAGGTTCACTAAGTCCAGGGACCGTTGTGCAGCAGAACTATAAAAGAACATTCATTCTGATTTAGTTTTGTAATTAATCTGAGGCCCTTGGATCTAATTCAAGGCCACTCTGTGTCTAAGTTTTTAGAAGAGTTGTTCCTATTTTATACCAGCATGTGTTAAAGAAAATATTGGCCTCTTTTCCTGGAGCTGGACTTGTGCAATGCTTACATGTAAAAATAATCCCATTGAGACCCCCCTAGCTGCTTTGATTGCAAAAAGACAAATGTTCCTTATCTACTACACAGCAAGAAAAGAAGCAAAGGGCTCTGCAAACTGGAAGAAAGGACAAGACAAAAGCACAGATGAGATGGGAAAGAGATTTGCTCCATATTTCTGGTATGGGTGCAGAATTTCTTCCATATTTACACTGCAGTCTGAAATCTGTTCAGAGAAGCCAGCCAGCAGTCCCTGGAAAAAGAATTACCTTTAACAACCAGCATGTTTTTCAGTCAAAGGTAACGCTTCTTGAAGCAATGTCACCAGCACCCAGGTGCAGCTGCAATTGCCCACTGCAGCACAGAGCTGCAGTAAAGCAGCTCTGGTGGGCAGGATTTTTAAGGGCAGGGCTACCACTTCTTGGGACAGTAAGCAAGAGCAAACCAGTGCCACTTCCACATGATAGACTGCCACAGCCCTCTGGCTGGAACAGGGCCCTTGAGCCCTTGTGCCAAGCCCCTGAGCTGTAGGGAGGTGAAGCTGAAGTCTGCTGATCTGCTGCAGCACACACTGCATACCCCAGCCTTTCCTTTCTTGTTGCTGGGAAGCCTCAGATTTGCAGCACTCACAGGCTCCATAACACTCAAGCTATCACAAACTTCTTCTCACTTCAGGAAAGTGCTTTGGGTTTATGTCAGTATGCAGAGCATTTCAGATAGCTTCTCCTTGCTACAAAAGTAAAAAGGTAGGAGGCATTTCACCAAGATGAGCAGGAACTAGCACAGAAGCAGAGAAATGACTCCTCACAGTTTCACAGGTGCTAAAGTCTGACTAGCTTTTGGCTGACAACTAGGGGAAAAATGAGAGAGATGTGCTTTCTTTGCCCCCTTTTGCTCTCAGGAAATATCTTGAAAGATCTAACTTCAATAAGACTAGAAAATGGAAGAAGAGAGACAAGTCAGGTAGAATAAAGGTGACTCCAAACTGACTATTCACTCTCTCCTCTGTGATTCATTCCAACTCACGCACTTGACCTGCGGACAACTCCTTCCAGCAATGGGGGAAAATCTCTTTTCAGGATATTAGCATGGTGCTAATAATGCCAAGGTTGCGGGTTCAATCCCCATATGGGCCATTCATCAAGTGGGACTTGATGATCCTTATGGGTCTCTCCCAACTACGAATACCCTGTGCTTCTGTGATTTTTCTCTGAATAGAGAATGCTCAGTCATCTACAGTTTCCTCCTTCACTGTGAGAGAGATTTCAGTCCAGAATGAAAACAGGAGGCCTCTCATAGCATTGATCGTGAGTAGGGGAAGTTATCTGCTACTGAAACAAATGGTGTTTAAAAAAAAAAAAAAAAAAAAAAAAAAAAAAAAAAAAAAA
>VZRN01002552.1:2335465-2391374 GCA_013397935.1 Dasyornis broadbenti
AAAAAAAAAAAAGAAGAAAAAAAGAGAGAATCTGCCAGATCAGACATAAACATGAGAGTCACTGCTTCTCTGAGAAAAACTACCTGTGTTCTGTCTGCTATCTCAGTAATTTCTGACCTTTCTCAAAAGGAAAGAAGGAGTATTAGAATGCAAACAAGAAAAGGAGTGAGAAAAAAATAGTGAAGTTTTGTGTGACAGAAATTGGAGACTCAGACTTTTGTACTAACACATAGTAGTGACAGTCCTTTGGAATCGCCCTGTTTGACATCAGTCCCTTGGTGTGGTCTGTTCTGTGCTACCACTACATAGCTGATCATGAAGGGTGTTGGGCTGACAGACAGACAGAGGCCCTCCACTGCAGTGGCCTTTGCAGAGTTGGCTGGAGCTGGAAGGAAATGCATGAAAGTGGAACTACTTTTCATTTTTCATTTTAAAAATAACCCTCTCCCTTTTCTGGATCTGGGAAGAGACAGAGGTAAAATAAAATCTGGATCAGAAGGACAACAAAATTGTCAGCTTCAGTGAATTATCACCATCATGAATGTCATTATTTTTACTTAATGATGCATCTTGAAGAAACTACTAAGTGTGCACATTACTTCCTGTTAGTGCACATTAGTGTATGGTAGAAGGTAGGGAAAGTCTAACCAGTCTTCCTTAAATTTAGAATCCTTGTATTTGGAAAACCTTGCAATACCCTGTGCTTCTACATGCAAGCTGTAACATTTATTGTACCTTACTATATTTTGCTCCATCTTAATACAGTTCTGCAGCAGTCAGCAAAGAATCTATTCAGAGTTCTTCCCAGTTACAAATTTTCCAAAGGAAATTCATTTTCCAGGGTCATTTTAAAAATATATTATATTCCAAGCTGTTAGCGGATATTTCTCTTTGAACTGGTTTCAATCTTTGTTCTCCAGCAGCTGACCCACTTGCAAACAGTATTTCCAAGACTTGTTATTCACATGCAAGATCCCAGCAACACTACAGAACTCACTAAAGATGTGTGATATGGAATCACTTCCCCAGCAGACTGATCCTGCCTCCATAAACTTCCCATTAAAGGTAATTACCTATATCCCCCATATAGCAGTCTGCATATAGAGGGAACACTAACTTTGAAAGCTCTCCATTTTATTCTCTGGGAATATTTGAGCAGTTCCTATTTGCAGCAACACTAAAGTGACTATGGAAAGAAAGATGTGTATATAGCTTAAGTAATTGCTCAAGAGCTAAGACTACTTTTTTCTCATTCTCCAGTCAGTTCTCAAATGCCTCTAGGTGATGAAAATAGTTAATCCTTGGGATTTAGAGTTATACCACATGTTGTAGATTCAGCTAAAAATGCTTTAGTCGCTGGACCACAATGTCCTAGTAAGCACATGCCAATTCCCTGAACCACTGCTCAACCCTCAGACAGGCCATTTCTTTTTCTAACCGTGATAACTGACTAGGGGTAGTGAGCGATTCAAGAGGAGAGCTGCAAGCACTGCATCCTGGCACTGAGAAAAGCTAAACATGTTCATTCCATGGCTGAATTTGTCCCTTTCTGCTATCAGCCAAGGGTGACAGATAAAACACTGTGTTAACCTGATGTAATTAAAAGATAGACCTAGGGGGAGGCAGTGCAAGTGACAGCTGTCAAAACGTAGCTCAGGCACAATACTTAAGCATGTCTTATCAGTGTTTATTCATTCATAGGTTGTAGTAATGGAGAACAGCTTGTGTACAGCTGCAAATGCATGCCTGTACTTGGGAAGACAAGCAGTCCTTGCAGATTTCTCATGGATCTGTGCAACATTGGTGCTGGTTGTTAACACACCAGCTCAATATTTGAGTACTCTGTGTCTAAGAGCAGCTCCAGACAGTGTTTCATATTCGCAGTGTTGTGCATCACAGAAGTGGATCCCAGTGATCCCCTTCTCAGCAATCCTGTTTCTCCATCTGAGTGATACCCAATGGGCTTCACTCAGCAGAAATTATCCCTTTTTGGATATCTTCAGCTTAGACAATTTCTGGCTTGACAGTGCAGCCTTTGTAGTTAAATACGAGTACAACAAATGAGGAGTGTTTGGCTAGATTTTACCCTTTCCCTTTGTAGCAGGGATGGTCAGGAAAACCCCTGCCCTGTCTTACAATGGTGGCTTGAGTGACTACTTGGCTGACTTAAATTGGCAGCAGCATTCATCCCAGTTCTTCAAGCTCAGTTTCTTAAGGAGAACTGCAGGATTCAATCCAAACTGAAAATGAATCTTCCACACTTCAGTCTGAGGAACAAATTGTAGTGTCTGAGCCATTTCTCTGACTCCAGTCACAGGGAATGCTTCCAGGTACCCTGCACAGCCCAATACAGGGAAGTTATACATGCTCCCCTTGCAGACCACATGTGACTCAGCAACACAGGTTTGCCATTCCTGTTACAGTTCCACTCTGTCACAAAGAAGCCAAAGGTTACCCTTAGATGGATGAAGCTAAATGTCATACTAAACTATAGAAATACATTCAAAGAAATTTCTAAAAACTCTGCTTTGTGAAATGCTATGATGTCAAAGTCTGGATTACTGCATCTGTTTTCGGTAGCCCACTTCAAGGAAGAGATCTAGAGAACATGTACAACAGATTCTTATCAAAAGAATGGGAGAGATTTAATCTGGAAAAGAGAAGGCAGAGGGAAAACTGTAACTTCATGTACATAAAACGCTACTGTAAAGCAGGGAACTGACTCTTCCCAATGCCTGTTGCAATAGAACAGAATTAATGGCTTTGATTGCACAAGGGAGATGCAAATTTGACATAATGAAAGCCTTCTAGTGGGAAGGTTAGTTTAGCACTCAAAGACTGTGTGTGGAAAATGTGGAGTCTCCATCAGTGGAAGTTTTTAAGAAGAAATTAGAAAACCATCTGGTCAGAGCAGAACAGTTAAGGGGAGTGGATTCAGGAAGCTCTCACAGTATCTACCGATCCTGTATTTGCAGTCCTACAAAAGATTTTTTGGGTCGTTTTAGTGGCAACTGTCTGGTTCAGACTCCTGCCGGCAGGGATGACATTCAAGAAAAGTGATGGGTAAACCACCTCAAAATGGATGTTTCTACATTTGCTCGCATACTACTGTGATGACTGAAACTCCCCAAACTTTAGTGTGTTACCCCACCAAAACAATGCTTTTTTGTTTCAAAACATGTGAGGCTGTAAGTGAAGAAAGTATGGACAAAAGGCATAATGAAACCTCAATTATAGAAGCTTCTGAGTGGGTTCCCTTTGATTTTATGATCACAATAAGGTTGAGATACATACACATACACAAAAGTATGACACAGAAGGAATTAATGATATGCTTTTATAGCACAAAAACTTAATTTGAGCATATAGCATTCACTGTTTTCCTCATAATGATCTCAGTTCCATAAAGCTCTCTCATGCAGGTAATCCCCTTAAACCTGAAGGTACAGAACCCATGAAGGAAACAGCACAGTTCGTCAAAACAGGAGTCAAGACTACAAGATTTGCAAGGCCAAGGCACCAGATCATACCAGTAAGTGACTACTCTTGCATGACATCCTTGTAACTACTGGCAGCTGGAAAAAAGAAGATGCTATCTGGAATGAAAATCAGAGATTAAGCAAAAATTATTTTGCTGCTGCCAATGAAAACACCAATACAGGAGGCCAGATTTTAAAAAAGAACGTGTCAATATGCGGATATTGTCAATATGCATGTGTTATCTTTTAATGCTGGGTGTTCTCCACTGCTGTATGTAATTTAAAGATCTGCTGCCATCAATGTTATGTATCCAGTCTTGTGCTCCATTGTTACATCTTACTGTTCTTATTCTCAAGGACAGTTTCGCATTTTGAGATGTATTTTTGTAAGGGAAATCCCTGCTGTACTTTTCCTCTAATGCTTTATTTCCTTCTGAACTTTTGACCTAACTATAAATGGATTTTAGGTTACAATATTTAATGCCTATATCAAGACAAGGTCTCATCTGAAACTTCCTCATCATTCCTTTCCCACACCTCCTGCCCTAGGCTTCACACTAGATTTCAGGATTTAAATTTTTGTACCTGTCAGTACAAAGTGAGTCACTCTTTGGAAACTCTTCCTGCAGTGGAAAAGGAGTTTTAGTGGTAATCTAACATGCCTTCACAAAGCATGGACCTGAGGCATCTCTATTTTATGACTCCCATTTGCCCATGCAGCACACATTTCAGTACACATCACATGCTCAGCAAGAGACCTTCTGGTCTCGAAGTATAATTCTCACTGTGGGCATTAAATGAAATTAGCAGGTGGCAAGAACTTCAAAGCAAATGAGAGATTCTTGATGATATTATACATGGTTAAGCTGCAAAACATCTTAGCAGGAATATTGGAAAATTGGAAAATTCACAATGAAAAACCTGTAAAGGACTCCTGAATACAAAGTTACCACCATTGCCTTTAGGGAGTACCTGAGCCATAAATCCCTAGATCTTCTGTGAAGGGATCACTAGAGGCGTGATCTGTTCTTAGATTCCTCTCCAGTCTTCCCCATCTGGCTATCACCAGTGACAGGATAGTGATTAGATGAACCTCTCTCCTGTCTTTGGGTGGCTCTTTGCATTTTCTTATACAGAACTGCCTGTAGGTGATACAAGGTGGACTCGCTGCATTTGTTCCAGTTTCATGCAGGCAGATTACTCTCAGCTTCAAAGGGGATAATATAGTGCAAGCCCTAGAAAATCTCAGGTACTGAGCACAGAGAGTGCAGCCTCTCATGTGCTTGCAGCACAGAGCCACGTCTGGCTCAGAGACCCCACAGCCACCCTCAAGGGCAGTGGCTGTGCTGAGTGGCTCCATCTGGCAAAGAATCATAGAACCAAAGCTTTGGGTTTAGGTTGGAAGGGACCTTACAGATTGTGTTGTTCCAACCCTCCTGTCGTCACTGTGGGGTTGGAGCTATACAGTATTATGCCTGGGGAGGTCCTGGAGCAGCAGGAGCAGCAGGATGTTGCACTGCAGCATGGGAGGTATCTCAGCAGGGGACATTGCTCAGCAAAGGTGCACAGCAGTCAAAGGCACGCTCCCAGCTGCAGCCTAGCACATGTCCACACCTTGTCATTTAATCCAGTGTGACTGTTCTGGATCCCCTTAGGTCCAGAGTCTGTGCTTCAGTTTCTCCTAAAAGTAATGTAGGCATAAATAATTTGTTTTATCACCTCTTGAGCTTGACATACTTTCAAACACATTCAAAAAACAAACAAACAAAAAAGCTCCTTGTCATAGAAACTACCCTACTGTTAACCCAAAGCTGAGGCTTTTATAATCTGCGGTCCTGGGTTTTTTGCCCTGGTTCTAGAAGAACTGGGATTGCTACTGATACCAACCACATCCCTTAATTCAAAGTCATGCACAGAGCACACATAGTGGGTATAAAGAACCAAGAGAAGGTTTCCTCCACTGAGGAAACCACCAAACCATTCCTTCAGCAAGCTGCAATGGGCCTGCCTCACACAGTGTAATTGTAGACAGACAGACAGGTTTCTCCAGACCTGATTAGAACACAGTGCAGAGATTAAACAGCTGTCTACCCTTTTTTCTGTTCTCCTGCCTTCTCTTCTCTCTCATACAATGAATACTGTGGAACAAAACGTGCAGCCAAAGCAAATATCACTTAGACCAAAACATTGATGTTGGAGAGTTGAACATGATACTCCCATATTCACAAGAAAACACCTAGAAGAGCACTATTAGCATGACTTTTGCCTCAGCCTATAATGAAGGAACAACCACACACCATCAGAGTTACAAGCCCAGTCTAGAGATGAGGAACCTGGTCCCCATCAGTGGGCCTCTGCTGCATCACTTCCTCAGGACGTCAGCAGTGGAGAGTAAGCACCCATCCTGTGAGGATCTCACTAGAGAATATATATGAGCCCCAAATTACTAACTTGAGAGATGAAAGTCAGTAAAAACAGTTCATGCAAGCCTCTGTGATGCAAGTCACATTTATCACATATGGGGAATTCATTAGTCATACTATTCTGGGGAAACTGTGTCAGGTTGTGTTCAGCCTCAGAGCTCTGAGCCCTCATCAAAATATGCTATTTGGAAAAGCCAATTTCAAACCATTTCCTAAAGAACAAACTCTTATTTGTGCATATTTGCCCAAACAGACTTAAAATGAATTCCCAAGTCTTTGCAGACTTCACACAATTCATCAATTTCTCATGATCAGTCTGGGGAGGTGCAGAGGAGGCTTATGGTACTTTCATGTTTTCTCATTAAAAAACATCCATTGGTACATTAATAAGACAAGAGCATCTCAGCAGGACATGGAGCAATGTGACATTTCAAGCCTTTTGAAGAAAATGCACAGAAAGGAAATGAACCCCAGCAGCTACAGCCAGCAAGACAACAAGTAAATGAGCTTTTCGTGTGGAGAACAAAGAGAGAGGGTGCCAGGAATGGATGAAGTGAAGATATGACAGAAAAGGGGAGATCACTCTGCCTGAGAGCCTCATTAGTATCAACAGACTTGAAAGAATGAAAGACTTCAGAGGTCAAACTGTCCTGATGTGTCCATCTCACTTAGAGTAAGATAAAAGACACCAAAAAACCACTGTTCCGTTCTTTCCTGTGTACTGTGTTCTTTCCTGTACTGTGCCCCATTCTGAAAGGGCTAAACAAACTGTTTACATTTATTGAGTGTATGTATTACACTCTGTTTATTTTTAAAGTTTTAGCTTCAGAGTAGAACAAAGATGGAGTAAACCCTGTCTCATGGTAGGACTCTAGAGACCAGTATTCCTTGATTTTGTTACATGTCTCAATGTTTTTTGCAGACATGCCTCTCTATTTGGGCCTATCCATCTACATGTGATTATCCCTCCCTTCTTTCAAACAAACTTTGTCTGAAACCACACAAACCATGCCTATACCACTATCAGCAGTAAATCCCCCCCTTTGATGCCACTGCCATATTGATCAGCACTGCTCCACTGGGAGCAGCTGTTAAGCCCCACCAGACTGTGAGACTGAAAGGCATCTGCAAATACTGGCTACTAATACTAAATACTGACTCCCCTGCTCTAGAGCATGAGCAGCTGCTGGCAGTAAAAGCAAATAAATGCATGCTTTCCAGAAATATTTCCTAGTAGTAGATTCATTTCTTCAAGATTGCTTTTCCATAAACTCGCCAGTCAGAGAAATACAAGTTTACTGTGTACCTGGGTGAATGCATTCCCCACCATGCTGAACCTCTTTCACCTTTATTAGAAGTGTACGTCCCTCTAGCAAAAGGAAAGCAGAAGCCTTTTATGTATTCACTTCAATAGTTTTCACTTATTCCCATGTGATTGACAGCCATCCTTCCAAGTAGCCTCCATACTTTGTTAACATACTGGATTTATTAATCCCATTTTACAGTTTGTTGAACTTTCCCTCTATCCTTTGTCTTTGACCAAGAAATTCAACTTTTACAGTCAAAGGCAGAGAAACATCTTAACATTTTATATTTTCCATCATATGCCCCCAGGGCTTTTGGACATATTTACATATTTTTGGCGTATAACTTTTGGGGGTGTGCCCATAAAACACATCATATTTTTGTGTTTGTTTTTTTTTTATTTTAAACCTTGGGTTCTTTTGATGTAGGAATAAAATACTCTCACAGAATGCCACATAGCATAACCAAAGCTTCCAATTTATTGTACTGTTTTGGAAATTTCTACTCAACAAACTGGACAGTATCTGTTTAAGCTACCTTAGAAATGCTGAAGTACAACAGTAAAACATACATTTCCAAACATCTTCATCCTGATCTAAAAACATCCACATTTAGTTTCTAACAAGGGACAGGGTGTTTTACTTGCATGACTTGTCAAACTGCCTTCAGATTTTTTAAAAAGTTAAAAAATGCTTCCGATAATGTTAAAAAGGCTTCAGTATTATAACCTTATAAAACTTACCTCAATAAACAAGTTTCAATATATGTGGATATATTTTTTTCAAACAAAGGAAATCACGAACTGAAATTACTGGAACTTGCCATAAAAACAAACAAACAAAAAAACCTGCACTGTAAAAAGGGAAAAATACAGAAATTTTAATTAAAATATCTGTTTTCCACCTCAAAGAAAATTCCTACATAGTTTTGGGACTTGTGACCTTTTAGGGTTTTTTGATTTTCATAAAAATCAAGCATTTTCATGAGGAAAATAAGCAATTCCCTGACCAGTTCTTTGAAGCACCTTGGATTATCTGTCCAAAATTTGTCACATACAAGAAAAGAATAAAAATATCCCACAGGTGGCTTCTTACATACTGCCTGTAATATTAGCAGGCAGATGCAAATAATTAATTTATGAGCTGATATTTATTGTCTTTTCAAAGTGATTAGGAATCGGTGGGTGAAGTAATGGTACTTACCAGCCTTAAGGAACCTTTTGGCACACCCAGCCCAAAGCATAGCATTCACATCCAGACAGTTGTCTGTATTTTTTCTGTCAGCTGATAGAAGATAAGTACATGAATGGGAGGCATTTGGAAATAGTATTTCCATATCAAAGCTAAGTTGGAAGAAAATAAATACTGGCTTTTATTTTGGTATGACATGAAGAAACATGGGGGATTTTAAATACAAAATGCTTCAAGCTGACCCTTTGGTATTAAACTGCAAATAAACTTTCAGTAAGAACTCCCACAAAACTGGTATTATATTTGCAATAGTGCTGACAGTCATCAGAGCAGCAGTTTATAATACGTTAAGATGGCAGATCAGAGCTACAGATAATAAAGGAAGCATATTTCCAGAAAACTATAGCCTGCAAAAAGAATTGTTTAGGTAATATCTAAGCTTGTTTTCCTTAGATGCACAATCAGAAAACACTATTTCCTGTGCCACCTCCTAGATAAAAAGTATTCATATTTTTCTTCCTCAGTAATATTAATCAGGTAATAAATATATTGTTAATAATGTTCTTCTTACAAAATTCTGATTTGCTGGATTGTCACCAGAAATTCTCTATAGATACATGCCATTGGTTTTGATAAGTAATTGAACTAAAAAGTACACTGAATTATTTTCTTTCCATTAAAAAAAGAAGTGATTTTTGGGGTAGTTTAAGGAAGGTGACAATCCATTTCTACTCTTCAGGTACAATATGCGCAGCCTCCACACCTCTGGTTAAGAGCAGTAAGTGCTTCTACTCCTAAGCAGAGAGACCGAATGAAGAAATTGCCTACTAGGGTGCTGGGCTGTGGAGCAACTTCTGGTAGATTGGACATGTAAACTAACACTTCCAAATTGTTTCCCATCTAGAACTGAATGGCACTATTTGGATAATAAATTGGAATCCAAACCACACCTATTGTCCTTCCAGTGGCCTGAGTTTTTTATAATAACCCCCTTCAAACATTGAAAGCAGATATCACTTCCTGCAAGAAGACACACCATATAGACATAATTCAAATATTCATGAATTATCCTTGTAGCAATTTGAAATGGCGGCAGAAAACATCCAGAGAAGAGATATAAGGAAGCTGGTGAAAAACAAGGAAGACAAACACTGCACAACACCACACAACCTGCTCTAGAGAGCAGCACCTCTGGGAGGAGCTCCACTGTGTTGAACCTACAAATGAAATAGTGGTATGGTGCTGACCCAGAAAGATAACACATCAAACAGCAAGAAGAAAACATGGCACAAAGTTATATCGGTCTCAACTGCTATGTGCTGAGAGTACTGCCTCCCTCTAAACCACACTATTCTGAAGAAATGTTTTATGATGATTTCCCTATTTTGCTCTTTATTTCTTAACTGTTAACATACAGGAAGTTTGAACTGTCCATTGCCAGTTTCAAGACCCATCTAGTTCACATTTCAGTCAGGCTTTCTATGTGTAACCTATGTATGTCCTCTACACATCTTTTCAAAGCCTTGGACAATTTAAACAAAATTTGATGAAGACACGGACAAATAAAAGAAAACAGGCCACTGGATACAGGAAGAAGACCACCAAGAATGTGATGGCTGAGGGAAAGGAGGTCAGGCAATCTCACATGGTAATGGCCACCAAAGAAGGAAGATGGGAAAGTGAGACATTCTCAGTGCTCTAACCAGGGGAAAGTCTTAATTGCTGCAATTGCAGTTCAATCACAAGAAACAAATCCAAGGAGCTCCTTTTGGAACCAGACCTCAGTTTACGGTCACTGGATTGTCAAGTGCCTCTGAGGACACAAAGCAGTGGCTTCCACATAAATACTCTTGATGGATCTCCTGATCTTTGCTTGCAGCCTGGCCACAACCCTGGAGACAACGTGCCAGTACGACCAGCGGTAACAAGGTTATGCTGTTATCTCCCCTCTGGACTCTCCCTCTCCCTTCTCCCAATGCCATTCCTAGGGAGGCTTTGCGAGGCTCTGTGTTGCTCAACTACAAAGTACCATACAAAGTTCCTTCTTCTCCCAGGTGTGTCATTCCACAGCTGCACTACTGCTTTATGTAAACGCATTGACAATATTTTAAAAGTAAATATTCATACTAATATTAAATACTAAATATTAAATATGTGGTCAGTCAGACTCCTTGCAGGCAAATATTTTAGTACATAATATTGGCTTCACAATTGCCTGCTATTCCTGTTAAACTCACCAGTCTGTCAAGGTGGCAAATCCCTTGAGGGGACCCAGAATTTAAAATTGGATGGTCCCATCAAAGCGAAATAACAGAGGGGCAATCCACATCCTCTGAGTATTTGCAATGAAAAATCAAAACATCAGATGTGTCTTGTAGTCCCAAAATGAACAGAAATGCTTTTCCTGATTCTCAGAACCTCATTAACAGAAAATTATTACAACTGTCTCAATATAAACAAGCAGTTCCATGCGCAGCAAAGCTAATCCAACCTATTTTACTTTGAACTGTTTTTCTGTGGTTGGATTTGCTGATATTTAATACTATAGGAGAGCTGCTTATATAATATTTTGCCATTAAGGCATTATACAGTTTTTCTCTCAACTGTACACTTGGTGTCTAAAATGGCACAAATCTGCCCCACAGTTTTTATTTTTCTTGTGGAGATACTAATAAGGGGTCTCTCTCTCCCTCCTCCTTGGCTTCTTCCTGAAGTGTGTAGGATTATAACACCTCTGAGATCAATGTCCTCCTGCCAATCTGCCTGAAGCTATTGGTTCATCTCAAAAGTTGTTCATGGGGCAAGTGAGCATGATCCCAAAAACCTGTTGACTTATAATAAAACGCTGTAAGAAGACAAGACAGCTGTGTAGAGGTAGAAGATACTCTTGTGCCCCTTCACACTGCACTGAGACATAAAATAATCCAGCACCAGAAATATTTTCAAAATCCAGTCTGAGCAAACAGAATGACATAGCACTCGTGTTCCCAGATGAAAAAAAATCACTGTAGATTTATCTACAGCCATGCCATCCATGGGATTTGTGGTTGTGTTTTGTGGCTGCTGTGAGATAGCAAGGAGTTGGAACTGGCAAAGCACCTCATGGTCAAGAAACAAAATGCATTCACCCCCAGCCTAAACCAAACAGACTTTTACAGCAGGACTGAATTGTTACTTCTTAGTTAAGGGCAGGACTTGCAATTTCTGTTATTTGTCTGACTTCTTCCTTGCTTTCTACAGGTACCCATCTTTGCTTTTACTTAAACAGTACCTTTCCTGAATGAAGGGGGAGGAAATATTTCTTAGCAATCTACATCACCCTGTTCTTCAAAAGCTTGCTGGTGCAATAAAAATTGAACCCTAAAAGGTCAGTATTAAATGAATTTGCAGAAGGTCTCTATAGCACAATGCAGTGAATCAGTACGTACTGTGGGACAGTGTGATGGAGACCCCAGAATTGTGGAAACCTCAGAAAGTGTTGTAGGAACTTTCTGACAGCTGCATGTATATGCAAGGAGTTTTTATCTACAGAGCCAGAAAAGCAAGATTAAAATCCACTTCCTTCACAGACTTGAGACAGTGAGAACAAGTTAATGTAAATTCTCTGTACCAGAATAGGAAAGATAAGTTTTTGGGGTTTTTTTCACATCCTCACCCCACAAGAAAAATCATGGAATATTTTAACTAGATTTACAGGCCTCTGTTGATAACACCTGCTGGTTTGAGGACAGTCAGTCTCTATCAATGGGAAAGAACAGCCAAGCAGAGCCGGCTGTGTGTAATGCTCTGTGTGCTGGCATTTGAGGAACACTGAGGAAAGGCTGGGGACAAACTACGAAGATTTGGATGCTTAAAACAAGAGGGGAGGGGGAGTTCTGAAGAGCTAATGTTTCAGTTTATATGAGTCCTGACAGGCCGCAAGTAATACTGTTGCTTTAACTTGTGCTTTCTGTAACAAAATCAGACCTCTCAAGGTAGTCAGGCCACATGGCCACAACGCACATCAGGAGCCGGGGGCAGAGATGTTGAAGAGAGCGCAGAGGTCTCACATGCTCTGTATCCACATACAGTGCAAGTAAGGTCAGCACTGCAAGATACCTTCCTGCAACTTAGAGCCTTGTTGCAATACAAAGACTGTGCTGTTTCTCCCTTCCAGAACCATAAATCGCACATGGACAAATCTTGAGAAGATAAAACCAAATCAGGTCATTTATAGCTTTGGCATCTCTATTGCAATTGTAGGGATGCATTCCCTGAGAACTGCTCAGTTCTCAGACAGTCTCAGCCTGGGATTGCACAATGGGGAGAGAAGAGAAGGACTAGCAAGGAAGGGAGACACCATCCTTTGACTGCAGCTGGGACCATGGGATGCCAGAGGTGCAAGTAACTTAGAACCTACAACATATGTCACTACATCCATGAAGCTGAATGGATGATTTCCTGCATCACAGAATATTCTGAGTTGGAAGGGACCCACAAGGATCATCAAGTCCAGCTCTTAAGTGAATGGCCCATAGGGGGATCGAACCTGCAACCTTGCCAATATTAGAACCATGCTCTAAGCAGCTGAGCTGATCTCGGGGTCTGCACAATCACCTCAGTCTTGAAACACGACTAACATATAAACCGAATACAACACTGAACAGGACTGTACTGCAAAGAAAGACAGGAGTCTCACTGAGACTCTCTCTCTGAACCCACGCATTCAAAAATGTTCAAAGGGCAAAAAGTGACTTATTTTACTGCACCACTCTCTTGTGTGATTCTGGGCAGCCTGGGGAAGCTACTCACACAGCTTTGAGAATTAATACATTTCCATGTGTTGGGGACTTTACCAGAAACAATTTTTTCCAAATCAAACTGACTGAAAAAACCCTGATTTTACAACCCAAGCAAACAAAAACCTTGCTGTGATGAACCACCAGCAAGTTAGTCCAGAAGCCACAGTTTTAAAAGATTTATGCTACAATAGTGACTCATAAAAGTAGGAGAGATTACTCTGACAGGGAGTAAAGTGTTTAGCTAAAATTACAGATAATAAAATCATTCCCTTCAGAGGTATTTCTTCTGTGAAATGGAACAGATGCAACTAAAGTTGCTACAATAATGGATGCTTTGGTATCTTTAGATGACCATTTTAGCCAAGTCAGGTTCAAGCTGCTTCTGGATCCTACCAGAACTTCTTTTGTGCCCAATGAATTGATGGGACGTTTTCTTGTGGAGGGCACCCCTTCAACACAGGCAGAAATGACGCTGAGAGTCCAAGTCTGTAGCAGGCAGAAATGAAGCTGAGAGTCCAAGTCAAAACAAGGCAGTGGGGAGTGGAGGGAGAGAGAAGAAGAGGAGGGGGGAGAAAAGTAGTAGCCTCTATGAGACACATTCCATCTTGCAAAATTGAGCAGGATTTTTATTTTCCTGGAGCTCCCTCTTGCATTGTTGAGATCACAGAATCACAGAATATTCTGAGTTGGAAGGGACCCACAAGAATCATCAAGTCCAATTCCTAGTCCTGTACAAGACAGCCGCAAGAGTGACACCATGTGCCCAAGAGCATTGTCCAAACTCTTCTTGAATTCTGTCAGGCTTGGTGCTCTGACCACTTCCCTGGGGAGCCTGTTCCAGTGCCCAACCACCCTCTGGGTGAAGAACCTTGTCCTGATACTCAACCTTCCGTGACACAACTTCAGGCCATTCCCTCGGGTCCTGTCACTGGTCACCACAGAGAAGACATCAATGTTTGCCCCTCCCCTTCCCCTCATGAGGAAGTTGTAGACTTCAATGAGGTCTCCCCTCAGTCTCTTCTCCAGGCTGAACAGACCAAGTCACCTCAGCCACTCCTCATATGGCTTCCCCTCAAGGCCCTTCACCATCTTTACTGTCCTCCTTTGGACACTCTCTAACAGTTTAATGTCTTTCTTACTTTGTGACACCCAAAACTGTCCCCAGCGCTCGAGGTGAGGCCACCCCAGAGCAGAGCAGGACAATCCCCTCCCTTGCCCAGCTGGCAATGCTGTGCCTGATGCCCCCCAGGACACGCTTGGCTCTCCTGGCTGCCAGGGCACTGCTGGCTCATGTTCAACTTGCCATTGACCAGGACACCCAGGTCCCTTTCCATGGTGCTGCTTCCCAGCCTTTCATTCCCCAGTCTGTCCATACATCTAAGTTTGCCCCATCCCAGGTGCAGAATCTGGCACTTTCCCTGGTTGAACTTTACATGGTTGGTGATTGCCCAGCCCTCTAATCTGTTGAGGTCTCTCTGCAGGGCCTCCCTGCCCTTGAGTGCGTCAACAGCAGCTCCTCCCAGCTTTGTATCATCTTTGAACTTGCTTAGTATCCTTTCCAGTTCTGCATCCATGTCATTTATGAAGATGTCAAAGAGCACAGGGCTGAGGATGAAGCCCTGTGGCATCCCACAAGTGACAGGTCCTCAGTCTGATGTCACCCTGTTCACTGTAACCCTTTGTGCCCACCCCTTTGCACCAGCTGCTCACCCATCTCATGACATGTTTATCAAGCTATGTGCTGGACATTTAGTCCAGAAGGATGCTGTAAAAGACAGTATCAAAATCTTTACTGGTATCAAAAAAGATTACATCTGGCTTCCCTTGATCAATTAGGTGGGTTACCCAGTCATAAAGGGAAATCAGGTTTGAGATGCAGGACTTCCCTCTCATGAAGCCATGCTGGCTGTGAGACAGGTCACTCTTATCAAATACAAGCCAATCTGTGGGAAGAACCACAGAATATACTCACACCAGTACAATCACATGTAAGTAACAAAGGTGTCATAGAGCAGAATGTGTCCCACAGACATCCATCTCTTTGGGGACAAAAGGGGTTACTTCCCCTCACCATTGCAAGTTATGTTGCTGAAGCAACTGCAGCACTTGCATACCGTTTGTTATAGCCAGCTTTGAAAGTAATATACTTTTACACTGAACAGCAATGGATTGAAAACTACAGCTACAGAAGATGTGAAGAATGAGAAGACTCATAACAACCTCTGAGTAGTACAGAAATGCTGAACAACCTCTCCCAGATTAGCAGCATCAAATTCTTTCACAGCTGTACATACAGTTTTGAGAGGTTTGGATTTGATCTCCCAATCTGTTACACTACAAGTAACATTCCATTCAGTTGAATTTCCAGGACTCTCCCCAAGGGCTAAGAAACAGTACAGGGAATCACTCTCATGTAGCCAAGTGTTGTTGAAAAATAGTAGCAAGAATCTGGTGATCTGCCAGGTCTCACTGGAGATCCAGTGAGGACAGAGGTGATCAGGATGAGCAGAGACCACTCTAAAAAAAGAAATGCTGCCTTGAGAGATGAACCTTAATGAAGGAGAGGGTTTCTATTCCTTCCAACACAGTGGAAGTGTTCCAGTGATCTGCAGTTTTAAAAGTGGTTTGTACCTTCAGTAAAATTGAACCTTGGAACTTTCTGTAGACTAGAACTGTACATGAACTAAGTTTACATCAAGTAAGTTTTAAACAGAAAACACTCATCTAGCCAGAGCAGACACTCTCACACAATTCCCAAGTCACTTTAATAAGCTGCAGTCAAAACTAATTGTATGGAGAAGTGCACAATCAGATTTAAGGTCTTGGAAGTGATGGAAAATCCATCATGATTGCTACAACCCAGGAGCTAATTACTATCCCATTAGAAAATCTGGCACTCTATTTCTAATATGCATTGGTCCAATTCCCCTATTACAGCTCATTAAAACTGCCATACTACAAATCTTCCTGTGTGTATTAAGATTGATATGTCACCTCAAGTCACCTCAATGGGTGAATTTGAGAGCCTACCTTTTATTCTGGGAGACTTAATGAGTTTTCTACACCACTTTTCTCTCGTTTCTTCCTTCCTAAGTGTATGAACACCAGCACAGGATAAGGAAGCCTAGTAACAGGCACAGTAATGCTGTATAATGGCAGAATGTGCTTTTCCATCCCTGATCTGGATTCCTTCTGCTACACTGCCTATGAGGACTGTGATGGCTACTCAGCCTGAGTGTAAAACTAGGGAGTACCTGTTCAACCAACTACCCCTCAATCCCTGGCCCTTCCCTGTAATTTCTGAAGCTTTCTTTCTCAAGATGCAGCTCCCACTATGTAAGTGGGATCAACATCTTTGTGCTTCTGAAACACACAGGCTTTCATTTTTCATGTGCAAATGCACCTAGTTGATAATGCAATACGTTGTTCATTTATTTCACCCCACCAATTTTATCATCTCCAAACTTCCATGCAATGGCCTTATATTCTCTCCATGCTACAGATGGAAACTAGTTCTCTAGATGAAAGAATTACTTAATCTTCCTTAATCTCAAAAACCTGCAAGCAAGACTGGTACCTTTTGTGTACAAAGTTGGCCAGCAGCATAAAGGAGATCAGTGTTGTTATTGACAGACATGCCAAAGCTCCACTAAGATATCAAACACAGTATAAAAGGCTATTCCTCCATTCACCCCTCATAGCTCATTTCAATTTATTTTGTTTGAAAGAAACAGCTCAAGCCCCACAGTTCTTCCTCTGACTGAGGACACTGCCAGAAGTGATATTTGATGCAGCAATGTGCAATAAGCACACAAAATTAGTAGCTAATTTTAATTATTAAGAGCTTAATTTTGGAGCTATGTATGCTCTCTGGTATTTACTAGGACAATAGGATATCTAGAAAAGGAGAAAAAGTACTATCACCTTTATTATGAACTATGCCCTGAAACAGCTTTTCTATAAATACAGACTTTTCAAAATCACATGAGCTTTTAAAAAAAGAGGAATGTTATTATTTCTCATTTGCTTTTGTTATGGTTGGGTTTTGCTTGTTTCCTTTAACATACATTTAGCAAATCCTCTTGACAGAAATTTCCACAGGAAAATCTGAGCTGGTCTTCTACAACCTCTGTATTTTTATGATAGGAAAGAACACACAAATGTATAGAATTTATTATCTGTCTGCCACTATTTTAAGTGTATCTTGCCACCAGTTCTCTCTTTCAAACTATGTCCCACAACACATGAAGAAGACTGGAGGAGTAGAGTGAAAGAGACTGATTACCCCGAACAAAATGTTTCACTGATTTGCATTCCCCTCAATTTGAATGTTTCAAGCAGATTATTTTTCTAAAGTCTGGTTTTCTCCAGACAATTATTTCCCTTACATGCCTCCTAAATAATTCTTCTCCAGAGTCAAGGACAACACTCATTTCTAGACTGTTCTAGACATTCTGTTAGCAAATCAGCCAGTCTGTTACCAGGATCCTTCAAAATTGGACCAATACTGTAGTTCCTGTGACTCACTGCTTTCCAGTTTCCCTGGGCACTCCAGTATATTTTCATGTTCAACATATTCCTACTCTGGTACAGCTTCAATGCAGAGCAGGAGGCAGCATAATAGTTGAGATGTCCCTACTGTGTGACCCTAAGTGCCCAATGTGTCAGGTTGGCAATGGCAAGGACAGACAGAAGTTGGGATGCAGTCTTGGAGGTCCTGTCTGCCTAAATCCGTCCCTCCATCTCACAGGACAAAATATACAGAAGAGAGGTTCTTACAGTTCTACATGAATAAAACGCAGGGAATAGAAGAGGATTTTCTGCCATCCTGTCAGAACACAAAGAACCAAACTTTCTGCTCAGTTTCACTCCAGAGGCCACATTCTGTCTCTTATTTTTGGCTTTAGTGATGCTGTAAAATGCAGTCTATTACCAGGCATACGAGAAGGAAGCAATTTTAAAACTGATTCTGTGTGAAAAGAAGAACAAAGAGGAACCAAAGAAACCAACTTTTCACACACCATAATTATTCCAGGATTCTACATACATCTGGTGCACCATAAACTGTAGTTGTGGAGTAAATTATAATTCATGTTTGTTAATTTCTAAGCACAGGAAATTCTCTCTACTTGTAGCCTCTCCTCTCCTTGCCTGACTTCTGCTCTTGGCCAGGAGTTGTAGTGGGAGAAGCAATTGAACATAAGCATCAAAGGAATAGGAAGTCAGAGTTCAGTGGTTTCTACAAGATAATCGGTGCCTCACACTTGCTAGAAACTAAGATGAGAGGATTAAAAAAACCCCAAATCCATAGTTTTGAAGTGGTAAGTAGTTCAGAAAAAGTTGCTTTGTGACGACAGAAAATCATTTGAAAAAACTTCTTCCTGTGGGTTTTATTTCATGTTTTTGGGTTCAGCATCTTACTGAGAATCCTTTATGATAAGAAGTCAATACCTACAACAAACTGGAAGATATATCTAAAACTTCAGGTACAAAATTAAAGATAGCACTTTTCAGCAAGGAAAATACAGCAATCCAGCAAGTTCTAACAGTGCAAGGGGTGAAAGACTGCTTACATTAAGTGGCACTATGCATGTGCACTATTCATGGCCTCTGTAACTGTTTAAGTATGTGCAATACTTAGGGACTATTCTGGCAAAACAGCAAAAGCCTCAGCAACACCTACAGACTCCTTTTTAATTCCTCTTGATGTCCATAGAAATAAATTGAATAGTGAGCAGTGTTCACCACTCTGCGATCTCTGCTGGATTCAGTCCGATTTATATGTTATTGTGAATTACTGACACACTGTCGCAGTAATTTTCTGTGTATGATAAAGATAAAACACAACATGTAATTTGTTGACTCATTCTCAAAAATCAATTAATCTTCTTAAATGCTGTTTGCTTTGGAGAAAAAGTAACAAGGAAAGAGAATAACGTCATGATGAAGTTATTCAAGTGTTAGTGCCACCATTATGGAAAAGGTGGTCAAAATATATTGTCTAATGCTCACATCTGCATGAAAGTGCACTTAGAGCTATGAAACTTGACAGGCTAGAGACAGTGTGACAAGGTTAAAAAATTCTGTACATTCAAGGAAATAATTTAGAATCTGCACTGGTGGCTCAGTCGTGACCTGCAAACTTGTGACTCTGTACACGGAATGTCTCAGCTGGAAAATAAGACTCTTCATTAGAAAATGAACTTGCCTAACACTGACCTGGATAACCAAGAAAGGTTTAAAGGAACTTGTTATCCCAAGAGAAAGAAGGAACTGAATTTAATATGACTTTAATGAGGAGAGACAAATGGAAGAGTAGCCTACAGACGTTGTGTGCAGTTTGTTCATTATTTAGAGCATTGGTACCTGCATTGTTTACATTGGGAAGTGGAGTAGATCTAAGAAGATCCAAGATCTACATGCTGAGAAATGCTAAGAATATGATGTATGGAGTGGAGAGCACTGAAGTTGTTTCCATTTTATTTCATTTGATTGTATGATATGACTATCTGTGTTGTTTCCCTTAAACATTCCTCTTCCACTTCAGGGGAAGCCTTCCAGCATTTTGAACTGTAATACTCCTATGCAGATAATTATATTCAGCATATTGGGAAAGTTTTCTCCTACTGACAGGATAACCCTCATCAAATCAAACTGTTTTTATGGATTCCACAAGCCAAATAGGATGTCACATTGAAGTCAGACTTCTTAAGGGGAACAGAAAGCTTTCAATCTACCAACATTTTCACCATAGAAAAGCAACTTGAGCCACACACTGCAAACAAGAGTTAAATTAATTTGGGAATTTACTTAGGCTGGTAAAGAATACTTTTTAAACTGTAAACAGACATCTGTTTTGATACTGACAACCATTCATTAGCCTTGGTGTTTGCCAGCACAGTGCAGCAGATGTTATTTTCTTGTTGTATATTTTCATAAGATGCGGTCATTGTTTAAGCTACATTCTAACAAGGACTCAGAATTAAATTGAACTAGTTAAATTAAAAATGGAATGTTATTCTCCAATGTGAATTAATTACAATGACATATTGAAGTGAGAAGAAATAATTCATGTTCTGCAAATAGCTGCAGAATGGTTGCAATGTTAACCTTTGGCTGATCTTTATGCACAAGTGGAAATAAGAATATACTGGAAATGCATGTTATTGTATCTCTAAGCATTCTTTTATAACATAGATGTGTGTATAAATAATGTATATTTGACAGAAGCACACATATATGTGCACATATAAACACAGCCAGGTATTTAAATTTTGGATTTTTGTCCAAGCCAACACATTTAGTGGGAAAGAACAAAATAATTCAAATAAACAGGAAATCTCTGGCCTTTCTCTGTCTCTCTAAACTGACATGCAGCTCAGGTTCAGACAGCTTCCAATTTCTGCTCTGATACAACCAGTGGTGAGATGTAATTAAGAAATTTATCCTCATGTTATTTCATTTTAACAGCACAGAATGGTAAACCTATGTAAGATCTCTCTAGATTTGAATGGTTCATCTGATAACAATCTGAAGTGCTGGATGCTCATTTGGACTCAATTTTAAATCCCTGAAGGTTCATCTATCACCGGCTTATAGACTGCAGGCACAAGAATGCCATTTACTTTATATTTTGTTTTTCTTATCTTTCTTTTTTCTTCCCCCTAAATTTGCCACTTGTGAAAGGTCCAAAATTACCATAACTGGAGACCAGATTGGATAAAAAGATGCTCTCTTTATCATCAGAAAAACTGCCCTACCTTGTCCTCTCAACAAAACTTCAGTCTGAAACTCAAGACCAGCTGCCACATTCTGACTACAAACATGTCTTTCATCATTATGCATTTAATAGAAACTTTATGGCCCAGTTTGAAACTCCCTCTTCAGCATTCAAGGAACACAAAATATGTAAAGAATTCTACAGCTAAGGACAAGACAAAGCTTGTAGGCCAAAGTAACTTATTTTATTAGACCAAGAGGTACAGCTTTTGAAAAACTTGAATAAACTCTTGGAGAGGCAATCCCTTCTTGGGGTATGAAATACATAATAGAAGCGGCTTATTTAAGAGCTATAGAACAACAAGGAAACCTGAGAATTGTGACAATTACAACAAATCATCACAAGACCGCTGAAGACACTAAATTGTGCTATTTGAAATGGAAGCTACACAAGATACAGGGTGCAGTTATGTTAATCATGACATCTCTTTGCTAAGAGACCACAGAGACACTGCTATTAGCCCTACAGTAAAAAAGCACATGACTAAAAGCTAGTTCATGTCCCAGGCTATGCAACTATGCTATTCTGTTACTATCTGTAAAACTGTAGTATCGACTTTCTACCTGTTTCACCAGAGCAAGTTCACTCCAATTACATTAATCTGTGTAAATTACATCTAGAACTTCAAAGAAAAGCACTGTAAGGTACAAAGGATTGTATAATGAATAGCACTTGAAAGAAAAGCATAAAGAACATACAGTGTCAAGCCCCAAATATCCACAATTATCTGACCATCGGGTTTTGCCTCTAGCTAGAGTTCTGAACAAAACTTTGGAAGTCAACAGTGGAAGCAGAAATCACGGATGACATAACAGGAATGGACCTGAACACCATTTCATTTACTAAGGTCAGTGGATCTTGCTGAAACTACAAGATCTGAGTCAGTACAGGTGAGAAGGGGAGAGAGCACACTTGTATTCTGAAGAGGCCTTTCCCTTTTCCAAGGCCCGCAATCATGTCTGCCTATCTGGAGGATACGGTCTCAGACTTGCACCCTCAGGGGCAGCAGCAAGCCAGCTCTCTCTCTCACTGATGGGATGTAACTGCAATCACCCAGAGTTTCCAGCCCTTGAGGCAGGAAGCTTGAGTGTAAGGTAAAGCTCATCTTTTGTTTGGATTCCAGTTGCCAGGAAGCAATGAGTTTACAGCAGCATTAATTATGAGGCAGGAAGGAGCAACAGCAACAAAAAAATCCCCAAGAATAAAAATTTTTAAAATGCGGAAGAGGAAAATAGGAGTCAAGAGACAACAGAACAAGTCAGTAGAAAGACAACATGCAGGATATATATATGTATGTGTGTGTCAGTGTCTGTGCACTACTAGCACTTCCCACAAGACTTAGCTATTTGCCAGAACTTGGCTTACTATTGATCATGATAATTTGAGACATCAGTGACTGGTATTCTCAGGAGACATTTAGTATCACTCTTCACTAGGCACGATGCCTAAATGTTAGTCCATCCCTTGAGGAATTATATGTCAAACTTAAGATATAAATTACTTTAAATAGTGATATAGTCTTTGTATGCTGCTTTGATTGATACAAGTTTTATAACAGCTAATAGCACCTACTGTAAAAGGTGCTGAGACCAGTTTGTGCTGAAGAATGGTTCGTTGTGGGAGCCAGGATTCTTGGTTTATTCTCTTTAGATAAAACTCCAAAACATTGGGATTAAAGAGCAGGAAAAGCACTGAAGAACTAGTACTACTAGCAAGGAAAGGGTGTCAGAAGTATATTTAAGACTCTCCAAGCAGCATTCAGGTTTTTATAGCAGTCTTGATAATGATCTTACAGAGGATCTTTCATCCAGAAGGATTCATTTATGGGCTTTGTGCATACCATGGGAATAAGTGTCCTCTCTTCTGCCAACTTATGCTGTGAAAAGCTGTTTACACCTCTGGAGGAAAATGTTGTGCTATGAGAATTTCTACATCCCAAACAAAATGGGTTAGGACAGGCAATGCCAAGTGCTACAACAATCAAGTACAAAACATAGTGGGGAATTTGAAGAAACAGAACATAAATAATCAAACCCATGTTCTAGCCAGGATGCTGAGATTAACAGAGAAACTTCCAGAATCTATCATGGTATCAGTCATCAAACTTCTGCTTTTAAATCCTCATTGGACCTTTTGGCTCTCACTTAGTTTCTCTCAATGTATACTCATACAGGCTGCTCTCTGAAATATTAGCAAAGTAGTCAGATGAACCTGACAGTGCTTTATCCAGGTATGTTACATAAAATAGTTGGCAATTGTTACCTTTTAAATGGTACCCAATGTAAAAAAGAAGGATTTAAAATCAAATAACATGAACAAAAAGCATTTACAGAATAGCATTTCTATTTTAAATGCATTAGGATAATTCTCACTAGGTTCAACTACCCTCTTTAATTCAATTTGTTTTTGACTTAGTCCCATCATCCTTACTTATGTAAGTTTTTTTTTCTCATAAAGGTGGAAAAGAATAGGACTGCCCATAGAGATAACAGGAGCAAACTCAGGACTTCTGCAACAGAAGAAAGGTAATATGAAAATTATGCACCACCACACCAACCAACTAACCAACCTACCCATAAAGGTGCTGCCCTCAGGTTAGGAATTCAGGAAAAGAGTACAGAAAGAATGGTTCTTGCTACTCATTCAGCACAACACTAGTTTGATGTTTTCATTTGTTGGTAAAGAGACTTCTGACTGAGGGAAAAGAGAGCATCTTAATGAGACTTAACTGTTTCCCCCACCTCCATGTTTACTTCCTCTCCTGGTCTCCCTAATTAAGAAAGGTACTTTTGTCCTATAATCTCCCATTAACTTAACAAGACAGAGCAGTCAGATCTCCTTTTGACACCAGATTGCTCAGATGATCTTTAGATGTTACTTTCCAAAATTTACTTTCCAACAATTAGACTTCATCAAGGTTAACACCGATTTCTCCCCCAATGAAATAGGAATAATAATAAACAGGGGAAAGTTCCCTAGCAAAAAAGTAGGTCTTTTCAAATTAAATTAAAAGGAAGGAGCCTTCCACACCCCTAAGAACATGCCATGACATTGCTGGTCCATGAACAAGTAACAGAGGCAAAACTGAATACAGACTTAAGTGCTTGCAGAACAATGGCCAACCTCTGATAGAAGGTCATGAGGCAGAGATCCACCCTTTATTTCATTTTAAATGTTAAATGCTTTGCCTTGCTAAATCTACCCACTTGGTGTTGATCCACTTGCTTAACTAATGAAGGATTTATGCTTGAAAAACACCTAAGCTACAAATGGACTCCAAATATCAGTCAGGCAGACAAAGCACATATTATGAACAAGTAAATAACAAGCTTTTCTTCTGGGAAGAAAACAAATCATCAGTTCCTGGCAAGGAGGAAAACCACTGTTTCCAGCAACCAAGACTTCAGAACAACAATCTAAACTGATGAATCAGAATTCGTAATGACACAAACAGAATTATACACAGACCTCTACAATGGTTTATAGGAGAAATTAAACTTAATTATATTACCAGTAACATGACAAATGCAGCTACGCTAAAAAACATATGATAAAAAAAAAGGTAACTAAAGAAATGGTAACCATGAAGACGGTTTTATCATTTTAAAAATGAATTTCATCCATCTGATTACTCAAATTACATTTTTTTCCCAGTAATATTGAGCTGAATTGGCTATTCAGCAATGTCAATACCATTAACTGCTAATGCTGAAATAGGGTTTTGTTTTTCACATCAAGCAATACATGATTGACAGCCATGCCAGAGATTGCATAGATTTTTAGCACAGGAGAGACTGTTTGTTTACTCTCTGTGACTTTACTCATTGTGGCAGGGCTCAAACATAGGTGGCATTAAGAGGAATTTATTTAGCAGGCAAAATTTCTTTCCTTAGTTCTTTTCTTGGTAGGCAAAGAAGGAATAGAAAAGCAACCACAAGCGACAATTTTCTTGGGAAAACATGTCTGTTCTTATAATAAGAGCAGGGGTACAGGATGTCCTTTTAACACCAAGGGTAAGGAAGATGTAACAAGAGAAATGCACAGGCATTTCTTTGATAGTGATACAAATGTAAGTACACATAGTATCAGATTAGTAGAACAGTGTCCAGTTTCTAAAACAAAGACATAACAAGATTCACTGGTTGGAATCCAAAGCTAGAAAAATCTGACCAGAAAGAGAAATGCAAATTTGAAACGAAGGTAATAAACCACTGGGCTATTTTATTGAAATGTGTTGATAGATTCCTCAGCACCCCACTTGGACAGCTTTCTATAAAATAAACCCTCAAATGACCACAATGCATTAAGCTTCACACAGAATAAATGGGTATTATTTCCTGGCATCTGATATAACACAGATATGAGTACATGTCCACAGTGGTCTCTGCTGACCCTGAATGATCAGAAGCTTTAATCCAAACACAATATACAAAAGAACAAGAGTACTATTTATGGCAGTTTTTTATGTAGCTTTCCAACAGCTTCACTTATGCTGATTAGTATCTTACCGGATAATAAAATCTAACTGAAGTAATATCAAGGTATCACTAATGTGAATAAGGCTGGAAAAATTGGAAACTTCCTGTTTTAGGAAAATTAGATTTTGTAGTTATGCTGTCTCTCCATTTCTTCAGACTTAATAACTTTTGAAAGTAATAACTAATTTAAAAAACAAATGGGATACTAAGTGTCTGAGAAATTAAATTCTTGAAGCTGATGGACCAGGCACATAATTTGCTTCTCTTCATTGTCAGCAAGAATCAACCTATTGACATATCCATGTCTGGAGACTTACTATAAGAATGTGGTATCTGATCCTGGCAAGAAACCAGTAATGTTTCACAGATCTCCCAGATTTTATTAGAGCATGTGGAAATAGATATTCCAAATGGCAAAATTCGTTTGGGTTTCCAACAGGCTTTTGGAAGGCCATTCACCTAAGGTCTTTGAAGAGCCAAGCTGCAATGGAATAATCTTACTGTGGATAAATAATTGCATAAAATACAAGAAAGAAAATGTAGGGGCAAACGGATATTTTTCATAATGATGAAGTTCATCACCAGATGTCCATCTGCATCTACACTAGCAGCTATCTTATTCAACTTCATCACAAGTTATATAGAGAAGAGTAGACAGTAAAGTGACAAAGATTGCAGCTGATGCTAAATTATTCAGAATAGAAGAAAAGCTGAATAGCAAAAATTACAGATTCATAGAATTGTTAAGGTTGGAACAGACCTTTAAGATCAAGTCGAACTATCAACCAACACCACCACCACGTTCACCATTAAAACATGTCCTCATGTGCCATAACCACATTTTTTGAACATGATGATGCCGCCACTTCCCTGGGCAGTCTGTTCCAATGCCTGACAACTCTTTCTGTGAAGAAATTTTTCCTAATATCCAAGCTAAACCTTCCCTGGTGCAACTTGAGGTCATTTCCTCCTGTTCTGTCACTTGTTGCCTGGGAGAAGAGGCTGACCCCGACCTGGCCATGCAGCCAATCTTCCACCCAGCAAAGAGTACACCCATCCACACACACCATGGGAAGTGGCTTTCTCCATGAGAATGCCGTGGAAGACAGTATCAAAGGCTTTACTAAAGTCTAGGTAGACAACATCCACAGCCTTTCCCTCATCCAATAATGGGTCACCTGGTCACAGGAGCAGATCAGGTTGGTCAAGTAGGCCCTGCCTTTCATAAACCCATGCTGGCTGGGCGTGATCCCCTCGTCCTGTTCATGTCACATGAAATGGATCTGGATGAATCCATATTGTGTATATATATATGTGTGCAAATATATATAGATATAGATATAGATATATCTGAAGCAGGACAAGCTTAATTTTTGCAGTAGCCAGGAGGGATGTGGCTGAGTGGGCATGGCCAGGACCCTGATGTTATTCTATACCACCTCACATTATTGTCAGCTGCAGGAAAGGAACTCTCTCGCTCTTCTGGGGAGAAGAGGTTCGTTCCTGTTAAGAAAATGTGGCAGGGGGAAGCTGTCCTATACTGTTCATTGTCCCAGGGTCTGTGGTGAGCATTTTTGCATGTGAATAACTCTCTCTTTTTGTATGCTTTTGTTATTGTTGCTGTTACTGTTTGTTTTCTTATCTCATAGCTGTTTCCAGTAAAGTGTTCTTATCTCAATCCTTGATCTTTGCCTTTTGTGCCTCCAATTCTCAACTCCATCCTGCAGCAGTGGAAAGGCCATGGGGGGAGCAAGAGATAGAGCTGAGGTGTGGTTTGGGGAGTCTCAGTGGGGGCACTGAATTGGGGAGTACCATTCTGAAGGCATGGTGATACACATATAGGTACGCACATTTTCTGTTAAAGAGCTTTCACCCTGATCGGCCAGGGAGGGGAACAGGAGGAATCCATTGATGTTGTTTATGCCGTGTTTTCTGTTGTGTTGGTCTGCATGGCCAATCATCTGTGTATGTAACAGGTACACTGTGTGGCTGTGTGTCTACTGCGTCTACTGTGTGCTCAGTCTCACTACTGGCTGAATGCGGGAACATGGAGCCAGAGCACACTTTCCTCTCTCAAGCTACTGGATTCAGCAGCTCCTAACAGCCTACATTTTCCCTCTTCCATGTAGGTACCAAAGATATGAAGGCATTCCTGGAACATTCTTACACTTGTACATTAGTGTACTGCAGGGCTCACCGCTGCATCCTTTATGCACAAAAGCTGTTAATCAAAAAAAGGAGCATCTCTGAGGAGTATAAATCTGAAAATTATATTTTCCTAAATAAATATATATCTACAGCTTGTCAGATTGGGTTAGCTTTTCCTTGTATTCTCTCACCCTCAGTGGGAGATAATTTCCTGTGATTTTTGTATTCACTTCATCCTATGGTTTCTCTGAATTGTCTTGTAGGAACTACTGCCTAATGCACTTTTTAGTAAAGTAGTTTGTACTCTGCCAACTGACACTCAAAGTAGTACAGAAATTCACCTATGTTCCTGCCTATTTAAATCAACAACCACAAGAATGACATTTGTTTGACAAAACTGTTACACCTTAGAAAAAAAGCATTGAAAATTTTAGCAATACAATTAAATTGATTCTCTTTTGTAATGTTCTTCCTCAATTACAAATTGTTCCATTGACATCTGACAAAATTTAGTTGAAATTTGAAATTTTCAGGTCAGTATCCCTGTCGAAATAACAGATAAACACAGTAAATTTGTTTTTATCATCCCATAACAAACCAAGCTGGATTTTTTCCAAAGTGAATATATCTTGCTATTTCTAGTAAAAATATAAGAATACCATACAAAATGTCATACAGTTTCAGGGAAACTATCTTTTTCAAGAAGTAGGAGGTGGAAGACTAGAAGAGCAAACAAGCAAGATATTTCACTGAGAATGGAAACAATGGAACCTGGTTTCCTATGGATTTGTGCTGTGGGTTGAGCTCTACATGACTTCTCTCCTGCCTAATAAGGATCCTGTTTATGCTGCATAATTCCCCTCAGATCGTTAAAAGGGTCTTCCTCTTATATCCAGACATGTACGTTTTAAAAAAATGTATAGCAACTTACTAGATTTTTTACTTTTTCCTCTCTGGCTGCCATTGCCCAGCAGGTTCAACACCCTGTGCTTGGAGAGACTGGGGACTACATTCTTTGAACGTTGGTTGCTCTTTGAACGTTGGTTGTTTACAAGAGTAAGTTCAATGTCACAAATATTCCCCAACTTCCATATACAAGGTGTTTATAACATTTGATATATTTATATCTTCTATCTATTTTTAAGAAATACTTTCAGGAATTACTACTATTTTAGGGGACACAACCGTCGATGGAATATAAAATATTTCTACTGCATGATCCACACACAAGAAGATCTATAGGTAAGTCTGACAGCAGGAGGACCACAGTTTTCATCTAGAGGAAGCTCTACATGTAGCTCATGGCTTATCTCTCTGGGAAGTTTAAGATTAAAGACTGTCAGGCTGTAGACGCTCAACACTTTCTCTCAGACACCTCCTGATGCCATGATTTCTCCACAGGCAAAACAAAAGTCAACTCTGAAATACCATTACTAATATCATTAGATGGCCAGTGGTATACAGCTAGAGCCACTATCTGTGAGCAGGAGAATTCTCTCCAGGGGAGAACAAGGACAAAATAAGGAACCCTCTAGTATGAAATGTTATTTTTCAAAAAACCGTACTTCCCTATCCTGACATAAGCAAAATGCTGTACCAGCTTGAGGTTCTGTGAATCAAAAAGACAAGTTCAATCGGAGAAAAAGATTTCAACATAACCATTCTCTCTTCCATTAGGAGAAAATCTCCAAAACCCAACACCAGATAAACGGAGGGCTAAACCTGCAACACTCTGCTCTGAGGCAGAGTGCTGAAATGTAAACTCCCGCCTACTGAGGCAGGTCAGAGATGGTAGATTACACTCTACTCTAGGGAATACCATAAATATCATAAATGGCCTCTTTTCTTACTCACTGGTCTGGAAACTTGCAGTTAATTAATTTTACCCCATTCAACATAAAGGTCTAGGACTTCATCCAATTTTTTAACTCAACATCCAGAATAAATGCAAGCTTCCCCAGGCTTAGCCAACAGTTCATAACAATGATTGGCAGCTCCTTCCAAGGTCTACACAGGTCACCCAGAATCACAGCCTGCCCCTGGAGCTGCAGAAGGGGTCTTTTTTTTCATGGCCTTGCCCAATCATACAATTCAATTCAGCATGAATTGAATTTTACTGACCTTCACCTTGCAAAAACAGAGTTTAGGTACTTGCTCAGGAAAATACTTTGAACGGAGAACTTTTTAGGAATAACTTACTACTAATTAAGTTACCTTTATTGGAAGAGGAAAAGCTGGGTTCCTCTCACCCCATCCTGGAAGGAATAAAACCCACTTACCTATTTTCTTTTAGAGTTATCTACATTCCTAGGGTATATGCTGTTTTTTCTTATTTCAACTAACCATATCCAGGCCAAGAATGCAAAAATCCCAAGATCACGAAAGCACACAGGCTGACTCCAAACACTGCTGGTTCCAGCATACAACTACAAAGAAGAAACTTGTGCCCTGCAGCTCATGCTTCTTGAACAACCTGCATCTTCTATGCAGTCCCTGGGTATAGAATAAATATATCAAAGGGAACAAACTTTAACAGTACATCTTTGACAAATACGCATAAAAATTCCAGGTAATTTAGCAAACATAAGGTCCACTTAACAGCAAAACTCTAAAAACGCACAACTGGCATAACTACTTCATGGGTTTCATGCTTTTAAATTACTTTAACCTAGACAGAGCATCCAGAAAGACAAACATTTTATAGCAGAAATTACAATGGAAACCAAAGTGAAATACTAACTAATTTAAGCTCTGGTGCTGCAACTACTTTGCTCACACATCTGTTTGCAAAACAAAGCTCTTAACCACACAGTGAAATAACTGAGAGTCCTGTATCTGAAAAGAGGATGAAATAGTTCTTAGACTACCAGAAAACAAAGGTTCTGTCAAACAGTAGCAACAGCCTTAAAATTCTCCACACACACGTCCGAAAAAAAAAAAGGTTGATTTGTAAAACCTGGTAAAACTCTACATTGAACAAAACAACATTGTCTGGGTCTTTTTATGTGGTCTGCCTGGGAGACCAGCCAAAAGACTGGAATAGTTTAATATTATACAGAAAACCTACCTGTAAAATCAATCAGGGTAAGCTCTGCACAGAAAGTTCAGGGCAAGGGTGAAGTAGCCAGTTGTAAAGTGTTGTTCTTGTGTTAATAGTCCATTAAAACATGAAGTTCTTCTCTGTGGTTCTCTCTTTAGATTAAAGGTGCCTGACAAACACCGTGAAGAAGCTGTACGTTAACATCACAATTTCATTGATCATAAAAAGCCACCAAAACAAAGTACTGGAATGTAAACTATGAAAATGCAGTTTTCATTTTAGATGACAAGGGAAGCTGTCTTTGCTACTTCTTGACCCTCCAAACCCCCTAGAAGCATGCCAGAATTGTCAAGTTTTTTTTTAATTAAGTATTTAAGCATGAAACATGTTCCCTACTACTCATGTGAAATGAGATATAAAAGTCATTATGTTTAAGACAAAGATAAATTGACTAAATCTGAACATCAGTGAAAGCAGAGAACAAGCAAACAAGTATTTGGAGCTACAATCTTCCCTCTGAAAAGACCTCTGGGCAGATCCAGTTAAGCAGGTAGGCCAAAGAAAGGTACAGATGTTCTTAACTATGGTAAGAACAATCCCTAGTCTGCTTGGAAGTGACACTTGAGTTTTGTTCTAGATGTCTCCCCAAACTGCATGTAAAATAGAAGTGTATTGATTATATGTTACATATGCAGTGAATTGATTATATGCAATATATCCAGTAACTGTACAGTGTTGGTGAGGGCAGAAACTAGCTTTTCCTTCCTCTGCATTAACATCTTAACTGTGCTCTGTCTGGCCTGATTAGCTTGAATATGTCTCAGCCTTAACAGGAACAGCCTGTGAATCTGGTTATAAGGATATTCTCCTGCCAAATGGACAATATGGATTTCAACTTCATGAGGCTGCAGTTGAAGAGCATGCACAGATCAAAAATATTTTGTTCATTTTATGGAAATACCCATCCACTGAGGTGCACTCTACCTGCTGATGTGCACATTTCATCTGGCTGACACAGATACTCATTATCTTTATGAAAATGATGAATAACCTTTAACACCTTGAGAAATCACTGAAAATGAAAGCCCAACAAAGATGGGCTGAAGCTGAAGTGATCCATTCTAGCTGAAGCAAGCAGAAGCTGAGATGTGTCCCTTTCACAGTCTACTATTTTTAGGTAACCATTTTGGTGCTTATGGCCAGGCAGGAACCAGTATGCCTTGGTGTCAGGGCATCACGTCACCCAGACAGAAGCATGTGCCACCACAGTCCTCCATACAAAAATCCTCTTCCCTGCTCCCTTACTGCTCCCTATCGCCCAAGTCTAAATAAATAAGGAGGCCACATGCATATGGCATTTTGGGATCCAGATGTCTATCAGCATCTTTGTTAAACCTGCCAGACTTTCTCATTTGTGACCCAATTCGCTTAGCTTTGCTACAATCCCCTGGTTGTATACTAACCCCCCTAGTTACATTTGCTCTCTGCATTCAGCTTTCAGACAAACTGTTCATCTTTTAATTGACTGGTGCACCCTGGAGCATGTTGCTTACTTGAAACAGGTAAAAAGCTTTAGGTAGAGTTTATTATTATATCTCTGCACTTGTGAGACCCCATCTGGAGAACTGTGTACAGTTCTGGTGTCCCCAACATAAGAAGAACATGAAACTGTTGGAGCAAGTCCAGAAGACGCCATGAAGTTAGTAAGATGACTGAAGCACCTTCCCTACCAAGACAGGCTGAAAAAGTTGTGTCTCTTCAGCCTGGAGAAGAGAAGGTTGTGTGGAGACCTCACAGCAAGGGGGATCCCCTGAAGGGGAATACAGGGATGCCAGAGAAGGACTCTTCGTCAGGAACTGTAATGATGGGACAAGGAGTAATGGGTGCAAATTGTAAGAGAGAAAATTTACCTTAGATATGAGGAAGAAATTTTTCACTGTGAGGGTGCTGAGGCACTGGCACAGTTTGCGCAGGGCAGCTGTGGATGCCCCAACTCTGGCAGCGTTCAAGGCCAGGTTGGATGAGGCTTTGAGCAACCTGGTCTAGTGGGAGGTGTCCCTGCCCATGGCAGAGGGGCTTGGGATTGATCTTTATGGTCTATTCCAACACCTTAACATTCTATTATTGTATTAACATACTCAGACATGTAACACATCAAGCTAACTAGACAGAGAAAACGCTGGCCCTCCACTAGGAAACTAATTGTTTTTTTTCTCTCTTCCCTAACCTTAAGTTGCTTCCATGCGCTGGAAATTACCACAGCAGCAACTTCTGCCCTGGTCCCGCTCCAAAGTGGCGTCACGCCCGGCAAAGCCCCTCCCGCCCGAAGCCTCCAGGGGCGCCGCCCGCCCGGGATTTGGAGCCCTCCCACGCGGAGGCGGAGCGGGGCCAGGCCGGGGCGGAGCGCCGGGCGGGGCCGAAGGCGGAGCGCGCAGCGCGGCGCCCGCCATGTCCAAACACGTGTTTCTCACGGGACCCCCAGGTAATGGGGGCGGGAAGTGCCTGGGGAGCTGGGCAGGGGAGGCGGTGCGGCCGAGGGGATGCCCTGAGACACGGCCTGTATTAGCTTAGCTTAGTTTAGCTTAGCTTGGCTTATCTTAGCTTGGCCCGGCCCGGCCCGGCCGTCCTGCGCCGTGCCGGCGGGGCTCTGAGGCGCTTAGAGCTTAGATTCTGCCGGGCCCAGGCCTCGGCCCGGGTCCGAGGGAGCCCCGGGAGCGCCTCCAGCTGCAGCTGGCCCCGGCACTGCCCGAGGTTCTGCGGCTGCTGGCCCGGAGCTTCCCCGCTACGCCGTGCGTAGGTCAGAGCTCTTGCACTAATTAGTTCGTTCCTAATGAAGGGCCATTTTATCTCTCTATCCGTTCCTCCAAGGCATGTACTTTTCCAGGCGCTGATGGTTTGTCCCTGGCTCCTGCCCTGGAGTTCAGTGTTGGGGGAGAAAAACACCTCATGGATAACTAATCCTACTTGAGTATAAACTGCTGCCATTAATAATTTCTGAGAGCTCATCTTTTCTGTAACGTAATTGTAGTGATTTAGCACTTCAGCCTTACTGATGTGCAGATGTAGGTAATAATTGGTGTCCCGGATGGGCAGGCCCTGATTGAAGCAGTGGAGTAGATTGGCATGGTAAGGGCATCTCATTTGTGGAGGCTGAGTGGGACATAGTATGAGGTTGGTAAAGAAATTAACCAGTTATTGTGATTGCAGAGCTTTCCTTTGTGGTGTGGGAGTAAAGCAGTGGGCCTAATTATCCTTTTTGTGAACCTTGCAGATGCCTGTCTTGACTGGCATCAATTTAAAATGCTGCTGCTAGGCTGAGATAGGAGTACATTCTACCCCCTCCACTCCATCTTTCCATCCACTTCAATAAAGGCAGCCCTCCAGGAGATTCAGAGGTTAGGGCTGCTTAGGCCTTGTGTCTCATAATTTTTCTGAAATTGAATGTACTGTTTTGATTAGCTAAGTGTATAACTTCAACTTTCTTAAACTTAGTGTGAATCACTCTAGCTTTCTTTGGCAGTTTACTGAATGAATGTAAACAAATTAGAGACAGCAAATCCACTTAGCAAAATTAGTATAAATTTACTTACAAGAGACAAGGCTTTGAAATTATTTTAGATACTGAGGGTGCCACATTTGTCATTTCTTTGTTGTTCAACTGCCAGGAAGCCCTCTTCTTCAGGTTTGAAAATTTTGTTTAAGAGTTTGACTAGATGCCCTTGAAGCCACAGAATATTTTGTCATTGGTATTAACCATTAGGAAAGCAGTTCCTAAATCTGCTTAAAGTCTAAAGTAGAAATTCAGTGTGTGCATGTCGAAGTGATTTCTGTTTGCATCTTTAGGCATCTCACATTTGTTCTGTATTCTTCATTGCCAGGAATTTGAAGGTTTATTCTGCAGGGTTATTTTCTATTGTCTGAATTTTTTAGAGCAGTGATTAAAAATGAAGTGATAGCACTAAATTTTATGAGAGGCTATAAAGGTGAGTTTAAAAGGAGATTGTAAAGGGATGTACTTGTACAACAGCAAAGGACAAGAACTGAAAGGCTGTCTGGAACATGGCCAATGTTCACATTGTAAAAGGTGCATCAGATTGTGCAAGGAGATATCAGGTGGCGAGAGTTTTACCCTGTCTTAGGGTAAGAAAATGAATGATAGGGTCAGAGGATAAATCATGTAAAAAGGGACTTCAGGAGGTGTAAAGGAGGATGAGCGATGAGGCCAGACTAGGTTGCTCAATGTTTTATCCGGTCACATCTTGAAAACCTTTAAGGATGTGAAGACTGCATAGTCTCTCTGGGCAACCTAGTTCAGGGCTTCATTGGCCTCACAACAGACAAGATTTTCCCCATATTTAGTCAAAATGTCTCTTGATTCAGTTACCTGAAGAAACATTTTTCTGTTGTTGGAACTTCTTTTTACCATGTACGACCTCGTATCTCAGGGACATTGAGTGCTTCTGATTTCTAGGACATCAGTGGAAGTAGTGTGTCCTTTGTGCCCGTTAGGCTTCTGGTAACAGCAGTCAGCTATACCTTTTGATCTAAAAAGGGGGTGTCCTTAAAAGATGTGCTTAAAAAGTAGTGAATATCAGTGGTAGAAATATCAGTGAGTCTTCCAGCAAAGCTTGGATATTGGTTTTATACCAGTATGGTCCTCACATATTTACCTGCCTTATGGTAAGTTTTGTGGCCTGCTCTTGCATCATCTAAGCTAACAAATTTATTGGGAGCCTGGGGTATTTGTAGCATTCTTGTTGTGACTTCTTAAAGACTAATAAAACTTTATGGTGTCAGTACAGGATGAACTTTAAAAGATGCTTCTGTTCTTTCCTACCGTTTAGAAAAAGTAATTTGCAAACTTCAAAAGTAATCAATGTTCCTGCTGAACTGAATCATTACTGTGGCATTTTAAAAAATGGGCTGTTAGTGCCGAAGAAGATTAATGCTGTGCGCTTTTATTTCTTCTTTATTTTTAGGGGTTGGAAAGACTACTTTGATCCAGAAAGTCACTCAAGCTCTAAAATCCTCAGGTGTTCCTCTTGATGGATTTTACACACAAGAAGTTAGAGAAGGTGGCAGGAGAACAGGATTTGATGTTGTCACTCTGTCTGGAAACCGAGGACCTTTATCTCGAGTCAGGTACTGAGGTTTTAATAACTGTAAGGAGCTTATTGTTTTATGTGTCTGCTCCAGTCCTTTGGCATGTTAAATGCTCCTCCAGAAGGTGATTTCCAGCACACATGGCTTTCATGGCCACGTTCTTTGCTTAGTTTTTGTATCCTGGCTCATACCTATATTGTATATGTAGGCAGTGTCTCTGATGCACATGAAATATTGAAAATGTGCTAGGCAGGGGTGTTCTCCCTTACCGGCCTTTTTACACCAGATAAAGAGGAAGCACTGCCGAGCCTTTTACTGTGAGGCCAAGTCCCTTTGGGATACAGTATGCAGCTTATTGTGGGCAGGGAGGAAGATTTTTGTGTTTCCACTAGCTAATTCATGGACACAGAAGTGGAAAATGAAAAGGGAAATTGCATATAGCATTGTTTTAAAGAACATTTGACTGGCCTACAAAACTCACCTCTGAATTTTAAGAAAAAAGATTTTCAGAGCCCCAGAGGGAGCCCTCTGAAGTGCAGAGTAGCTCACAGTCTCTCTGGATTCATTAGACTTAGATTTTCATACTTAGGGAAAAGTCCAGTCTATGTCCAGGTGTGACCTTCGCACCTCATTCACTCAGAATTGATGTGACAAAATAATTTGCATTCTGCTAATAACGGAGGTTCACCTAGCACAGTGTGGTACAGCACATGCCAACTGAGTATTCTTCCAAGATTGTTTAAGGGTTTTGCAGCCCATATTGAGATTTGGGTTACTGCTATGATGGTGTCTGTAGTGTCACATTACGAAATTTAAAGATCAGAACTGCAGACGTGTTTTTATTTCAGTGTAAATATACCTGCTAATTTTTAAATGCCATTGTCCTTCTGTACACTGTTGAAATTTGAGCTTGCATAGGTGTGAAGGATGTGTATAGTATATTTATCTGACAGCAAACTATCTGCAGTGTGACTTAATGCATGGTTTAGAGTTTCTTTCCCTTCCTTTTTAAGAAGAATAAAGAGGATTGATTTATTTGGATAACTTATAAATTCACTTGAAATAACTGCAGTGGATTCTCACTAACTTAGGACTTAGAAGGAATTGTGTATTTCTTTTTCAGCCCCAGTTCTGATTCTTCTGCTTCAAGACGTGAATATCGGGTTGGACAATATGTTGTAGACATTGTTTCATTTGAGCAGTTGGTTCTACCTCTGCTGAGAAATGTGAGTATTCGATGAAAGCTGCTGATTAATGTATGCTTTATGATAGTCAGTGTTATTGGAAGGCCCTTCTACAGAGCTAGTTTTGGATATTAATAAATGGCCTGTTTCTTGGGCATTGCTGATTCTGATTGACTTCAGGGTCAGGAAGCTGGAGGGGCAAATCTGGCTTGTTCTCTTGTCATTATTGTGGTGTTGGAGAGATTGCAATCCTCTGAACAGGACCTTCTTGACCTGAAGAGGCAGCAGGTAGGAAGTTTCTTCCTATGTCACTGTCTCCCACTGGAAAGCAAACAAAATGCATGAGTGGCTTACCTTCGAGAACTGCGTGGGATCAGTGGGTCCAAGAAAAAGGCTTTTGCTGCTGCTCTGTTTTACAATCCTTTTTTTTTCCCTTCTCTTCTGATTCCGATCTTCTTACAATAGAAGCATCTGTTTCTTGTGTCCAGTATTTTTGATTACCATTGTATAAATACCTGCAGACTGATAATAGCAGCCTGCTTATTTGGGCTTTAGCCTGCTACTCAGGGTGTGCTCTGGTTGTGACAAGACTTTCCACACAATCTTCTTACTATTCTGTTTCTAATATTATGTTACTGCCTTTTTCCTTCTCCTTCTTCTCTCTTACTCCAACCTTTCCCCCTCCAAAATTAAACAAGAACAGATCTGATTCCGACAACAACATACCATAAACAGTGTGCAGCAGCTGCTAAACTGTACTACTAAAAAAATCCTGTAGTGATTTTTCTACTCTGCCAAAGCTCAAGGGGACAAGGAAGAAGGGACATTTTGGTGAACTTAGAACACAAATAGCAAAGAGGTGCAAGGAGCAAAAATGAGATTGAGGATCTGATTCTTGTTTTTGTCAAGGAACGTTGAAGTCCGAGAGTAGGGAAGCAAAGATGCTGGAGCAAGGGAGAAATACAAATTGTCTCATTTTATTATTATTTTCTATGTTAGATTTCACTGTAACTATATTTATAATGTTAATAAATAGACAGTTTAATAAAAAATACATCATTAAGCCAGTGCTGTACTTAAAATCCTTTTACTACTGAATTAAGGTGAAATCCAGGAGAGATCTTCCTAGAAAAGTGTTAGCAGTGTTGAATTTTTCCTATTACTTATATAGCTTTCTGCAAGTACAAAAAGGTGAAGAGAAGAACAGCTGGGGCCAGCAGTCACACAGTGCATGTGCTTGTGCTCATAGAAAGTGCTGTTTATCAGTTTTGCGGGAATGTGGTCACTCACATAGATGGCCCAAAATGGAAGAGGAGAGTGAGGAAGATCAGAGACCTGAAACAAGGAGAGACAAATGAAGAATGCAGGCAGGAGAGTCATAGGTATGTTCTGGTTTGATCAGAGAGCTGCACAGAATGGGCACCAGCCCACTTAGACTTGAGGACAGATTCAGCTTTTAAGGCTTTGTACACTCCAGTGAGAATGGGATAGATCCTTCAATGGAAGATCTCTCTAGTTCTGCAAACTTTATCAGGCAGGACTGACAGTTTTTTCAATTTTTTTTCAAAGCAAAACACTGTCTTGCTCAATATGTGACCTAGTGACTAGTATTGGCTTTTTCGCTCACTGATCTATGAAAGGATTTTAGATAAAACAGCTACTCAGTAGGGACTTGGCTTGAAAGGATTTTAGGATGCATGTTATACAGTTCTTTCACTTTCCCAGAAGCAAATACTTTGTTTTCACAAGGGGAAACATTTCGATTTTTGGGGTTTTTTTTTTTTGATATCTGTGTAATATGGCTTGTATTGGTACTTTTTCATGGATCTATAGTGGTTTCTGAATTGAGTTGATTTCCTCCTCACTGCTGTAAATAATGGAGTTCTCAGTCACTTTTACCAAAATAGGGTAGGCAGTGCACTTCTCTTTCTGTTGAAGAGTTCCTCCGCTTTGCAAGCTGCCTTTTCCTCAGCAGCAATCACCCCTGTTTTCTCCTGCACTTCCCTGCTGCTCGCACCAGCCTGCAGCATGGCACTGTTTGGCACCGCATTCACTTCATGAAAAAAGCAAACAAACCACAAATGTGGTTAACTGTTAGTATGGTATCTCTCTTACTATCCAGTGGCTAGGCCTATAGAATAAGGTATATCTCAATCCAAATCTGTTCTAATGAGAGAGAGGCTTGCAAATAGCTTGGTTGTTATCCAGACAGCTTTGAAGAAAGCCGGTTGTTTTGACTGAAATGCTAGTTTTGACCCTCTTTTAATCCAACTACAGGAGGAGAAGCTTCTAAATCTAGATTTAATGGATCTTTTTTTTTTAGATAACTGTTTTGTGTGACTACTGATAATTAAATGTAATCACTAAATGCATAATTTGGTGGGAAGAATAAAGTTTTAAAAGATTGCTGGCCCTCAGAATGACTGAGAGCTCCTCATAGGCAAAGTGCAGTTCTTTATTGTCAAGTAGCTCACATGAGACCATTGTGAGAATTCTGTTTTAAAGGAAATCTGATACCATGGATATTTCCTATTGTAGTTGGTATTTATACTCTACTCTTGTTTTCATCCTTCCAAAAATCTGTTCCGAGAAAGAAATTATAGATTCATAAGTCTGTCATTTGCCAGCAGTAGCTTTGACTTTCCACTTCCCCCAGTATTACAGTTGTATTTATTTCTTCTGGAGGTATTTCTTTTAACAGCATATAAATGACTTCTGTTGCTTGTTCTAAGTTTTGTTGTTTACAGTCTCTTGATTTGCTTTTCCACAGGTAAATCATGGGGGTGATACAGAGAAGAGAATTTGTGTCGTAGATGAGATTGGTAAAATGGAACTCTTCAGCCAGGCTTTTATTCAAGCTGTTCGTCAAATGCTGGCTGGCTCAGGGACTGTGGTGCTTGGAACTATTCCAATACCTAAGGGAAAGCCACTGGATCTTGTTGAAGAAATAAGAAGTAGGAAAGATGTTAAAGTGTTCAATGTGAGTAATATTTAATATCCTTAAAGAGCTTTCTGTTCTAGGTTACTGGTTTATATTTGGCTCTGTTTAAAAACTGTTACTGCCAATTGATAGCTGTGGGTAGCTCGCTTGAAGTAAGTTTTTTAGTTTCCATTTTACTCTTAATGGGCAGGTGTTCACCTTATTAAAAAAAATCCCATTTGGCACTTACTGTAGCAGTCTCACACAGCTGGCTTTGCTTGTGAGGGGCTGCAGAAGTAATGATATAGTTGTTTTAAAAGGTTTCTTTGCTGTGGTATTATTGCTGTGTAAGTATTCATTATTCCTAAATCTGTTAAAGTACAGTCTGATTTTTAAACTTTTTTGTTTTTTCCAGACTGGCTTGCAGTAATATTACCAGTAATCGTATTCAAGGAAATAAAAAAAAGGGGAAAACATGCAGCAGCGGAGTTTGCAGGAATGATTTATAGAAGACAGACAGTTGTAAATGGAGTGTACTTTCTCTGGAGTCAGTGTACCAATTTTGGAATTCATTATGTTATTTTTACTGACATAATTTTCAGAATATTGGGGCCTCAAAGTACGTTTCTGATCAGTTACAGGGCGGTCCTCAAAAACTTACCACAGCAAAACATAGCCTCTTCCAAGGAGTGCATGTTTGAGGTTTCCTTTATCTCTGTATGTGTCCTCAATGCTTCACAAAAACAAGCTAAATGCACCCCTCACTCCTTTGATTTATGTTGTTTCCTGTTCAAAGTTGAGTTAAAAAACTGCAGTGCTCAAAGTTCACCAGCTTTCCTTTAATTGAGGGTCCCATCATCATCTTCAATTTCTCTTTTTATGTTAAATGCTGATTTATTTAAGTGCTAGAGCAATTGTAGGAGCAAAGATGAGACATGGTTCCTTTCCTTGCATAAGCATTCAACTCCTAGCATTCCTTTCAGAGATAAACCCCCAGGTTTTTCCACTACCAAGCTGATGTGTTTTTGTTGTCAGGCTGTTGGACAAAGATGCACATAAATGTGAATTTTGTGTGAGTTGCTTTACAGTGGTAGGACTGAGGAAGAGGGGATGGAGGAGCCTTGCTGAAAGTACCAGTCATTCAACGCTTAGGCTGCAGTCATGGCACGACAGTGGTGCATGCATTTGGTCCTCTCAGGGGAGGAAACAAGGGGCTAGAAAACAGCATTTGGCTTTTTAAGGAAGCTTTTGAGGCTTCTACTGTCTCTCTTTATCAGGTGATATTCAGAGGGCATGGGCTACTCAACCCTGCGTTTTCAGCAGTATCAGTCTGCTGATACATCTTTCTCTCAAGTACTGATTGCAGCCAGCAAGTCTCTCTGTAAATTTCAATGGAGCTGTGTTTTCTCTATCTAAAAGGTCTCTACTAAAAAAATGACCCATCCTATTCATGCTGCTGAGATTAGGACATGCAGGTTCCTTTAATTAAATAGAGATCTCTGGTGAATGCATTAACCAAAAGCGTGGATGTGAAATGTGTGACAGACTGCAGTCATTCCCAGGTGTCACAGACGTGCTGAGCTGAAGTCTTCTACAGGACAGCATCTGTCTCTCTTGCTCCAGTGACACACTACATGCTCTTTCCCAGGTTAAAATGTGTTCATGAGCAGAAGCAGAACCTGCCCGTGGGGAGTCAGAGGTGTTGGTAGCTGAAGTGAATACTAGGTTACCAGCTGTGTTCTTCAAGGGCTGTGGCATGGGGAAACCTGGCATGCCCAAATAGCTTGCAGTCAGTAATTTCTTACTAACTTGTATGGTGCCTGGAAGTGCACAGAAGTAGGTGGCTACCTTCCAAAAGCATTCTGCCTGTTTTGTCACCTACGTCACAGTATGGAGTTAGGCTGCATTCAAGTAGCTCATCTCAGTTTTTTCATCGTGCTCCTAGTGTCACAAGGACAGATCTGATGAGAGAACAGCTGTTTGATGTTTTACAGTCCTTCTTGTCTTGAAAGCATATTTTGTTGGTGTAAATGGGCCCAGATGCCCTAAAAGTAGTTGAGCATTTGGTCCCAAATGTTTAATTTATTATGTTTAGGGCACTTAACAATGGGAGCTCTGATATTTAACACATTTATTTCTGTTGTTGCCCAGTTCCATTTTGCTGAGTACTAAACTTTCCAGTGAAACTACAAAGGCTCCTTTTGCACTGCCTGCATCTGTGTAGTTTTGCAGACATGGTGGCATGAATAGTATCAGGTTATCCTTAGCAGCTGGCAGATACTAATTTTCTCCCATTTTCCCATCTATTAATTTTGCTTGCATGAAACCCATTAGTGAAGTGTGGTTGCATATGCCTATTAGAAAGAAAATAGCTAAGTGGATAGGAAGAAGAAAAGGTTCCATTTGAGCAGATTGTACACAACTGGTTTCCTTGACAGTATTTTTAACAGTTAAGGGAAGAAAGCTTTTGTTCTCTACAGTTGCCTGCTTGGAGTCTAGGTGGTAATTTCCTCCAAATTACATAAATGCTTAAGATAAGCAGCATCTACAGTTATTTTCAACTCCTTGTCTAAAAACGTACCCATCTGTTTGTACATTCAGCACAGATACTGGGAGATTTGTTCTCTCTGGGAAAGCTGCCTGCACAGAATGTCTCCAGATCTTAAGAGGAGACTTATATCTATCAAGCAGCCTTTGTAAAACACTGGTGAAAATTTCCCAGCACTTGGCACTTTTCTCTCTGCTGCTCTCACTGGACTTCTGGCATGTAGGTATGGAAAAAGGATAGATAAAATGTAGTATTGTTTCTGTTGGCTGTGAGAGAGTGGGGAGAGCTATTAAATGTGCAGAAGGTCCTTTGAAAGTCAGGATATCGGTACACTTGCTGTGAGATTTAGAGTTTGGCTCATCTGTGCTGTGTGTTGTTTACCATAGGGTCTCAATAGCCTTACTGAAGAGCATTCTTTGTTGTCTTTCTCTTTGTTTTTGTGGGGTTTTCTGTTTATCTTATAAAAGCTTGGACTGATTCTCAATAAAAACAGTGACATTTTCAGGCAGATTTTCCATTTCATTACTTTCCCCTCCCACCGTTTTTTTTTTTTCTCTTCAGTGTCACTTTTTCATTAGTCCCATGTTGATCTGCTGTCTTGAATTCAGTGGTGGGTGACACCACTGTCTGTAGGTTTTGCAGTGTTGGTTTACAGCATTTGGATAGAATGTGTGTGACTGTAAATAGTGCTGGGCTCCTAGGGCCACATTCTTCAGATAGAACCGTCACCTATTTAACACCACCAACAATAATAATAGTGGTACTTTCTCCTGCTCATTATTGACTAGTACTGGAAGGGTACAAACCTCTTGTGCTCACATCTTAAATGCAGATACAGTGAAACCTTGCTGGTAGTGAGTTTTATGCTGTGCATGGTGTTGTGTCTCTCTTTCCTTGTCAGACAGCTTTTCTACAACTTTATATGAATGCCCTTACTGATTTTTTCGGCTCATGCTTCTTTGTCTGATTTCTTCCTGCCCTCTCTGCAGGGATCTGAACAGTGGGGGAAATTTCTTTGACTTTTTAAAATGAAGCTTTTGCTGACACTTCACAGTTGCTTGTTACCCCTTTACAACCCCAGTCATCTCCCCAGGTTTTCTTTGAGTGAGTAATGCATGGCACTGTGGGTCACAGGGCTCTGGATCAGGACCCCGTCTGTCAGGAGGGGATAATTTACACACACACAGCCCCCCAGCTCTGTGCCCCTGGCAGCTGAGCTGACTAGTAAGTGCCAGCATTTGCTTGGCAGTTTACAGTCGTCTGTATGTGCTGGAATGCAGATGGGCCCAGCAAAAGACAGGACACTGGACTACATGGATTTTCACATATGCTGGATTTAAAGCCCAGCAATTCTATGGACCGGTCAGACAAAGGCGTATCTCAGTGTGCTACAGAACATCCCAGCTTTCTCAAGTAGTCTTACTTCTTTTTCAAGGTGTTTCTCTCCTGCAGTATTAAGGTTTCTCAGAGTACAGAGTTATGCTGCTAATCCTGTTTTAATGTTTTTTCTTTGCAGATGTTTTTGACTAGGTCTCTCATCTTAATAAATATAACCCTTTCAAGTAATGAAGGCATAAGAACTCCGCTTTATAGTAGGAAAGTTAAATTTGGTAGTTGAAAAGGATTTCTGGTTATGACAAAAGTACATGCTGGTTCTTTGAGTGATTCTTGTTAGTTATTCAAGCCCTGAATAACACTGCAAAATACCATGGGTAATTAAGTCAAAAAGATCACTAAATATTCAATTGCGGCTTTTGTGGGTTTTGCATACTGTGTTCTCAGTAGCAGAAGGCAGGTGTTTGACACTCAACATTCCTGCACTGCAAAAGAAATACATTTGAATTTCTGCTTTGATTGTTTTTGAAGTAAACACTAGTATAGAAGCTATTCATCAAATTACATCAGTTTTAATTTCTCTTTCTCTAGGTTAGTAAGGAAAACAGAAACAGCATTTTGCAAGATGTCTTGGCAGCTGTGGAATCCTGCAGAAAATGAAGACCTTTTCTTTCCTGTAAATACTAAAGCTTTTATTTCAACAAAACATTACAACATTTTGCGGATGGTTTAGAGTCTGTCATTCCTGTTTTAGCCCCTGGAGGCTTTACTGGAGCCTTCAGGATAAGCAGGGTAAAGCTGGTAAGACTCTAAAATGTGAACATGAAATAGCAGTATTGTCATTTATTCGGTTCACTGGTTTAAAAAAATTGAACAGATGTGTAGCTAACATCTAGTTCTAATCTGGGTTTTTGGAAGTTAGGTGGTCAACTCTGATCCGAGTTACCCCATGTAAAAACAATTAACTGTAAAATCTGTTTGAGATCTTAGTCTTTCTGAGTGTGTTTGACTCTTCTGCCTAGAGATCAATTCAATATCTGGAACATAGGCTTTGTAGGCAACAGAACAGAACCCTCTCCAAAATGTGTGTGAGTCCTGCCTGGTTTGTGTAGGAATATTTGCTGTTGGTGACCCGTCTTGGGTGTGTCCAAGTGTGTTTTAGCATGGGTGCTGACAAATCAGCAGGTAGAGGGAATAAGCAGATGTGCTCTCTCCTCCTGCCCACCCCCAGGCACCCCTGTCTGCAGTTGCAGGATAAGAAGGATTATCCGGAGTTTCAAGGAAGTGTCCTAAAATCACGAGTGACATTTACAGAATTCCATTTTGGGAGGAAAAATAGCCAAGTCTAACCTCTTACATGGCCCAGACACTTACATAATAAGAGGACTGCATTTTGAATTTATTTTCAGTTTTCTGATGGCAATCCTCTCCCACACCCCCTTAAAAATACTATATATATAAATCTTCAAGTCCATGAAGTTCATCAAGTCATGTGAATTTGTTTAGTCGTGATCGACTTAATACTGCAGTTGTCTGTATTCATTTTACAATCTGTTACATTTATTGATACTTGGTTGTTTGGTTTTTTTTTTCCTTATTCAATACTGTACATGCTTCATGACGAAATAAGTGTTTGAGAGTATTAGACAATGTGTTTCCCTATGAGAAGTGCAAACGTGTTCAGCAGAAGTGCTGCCACTTAATCAGTTTTTTATGTTGTGAAAACAGAATTCCCTCCCAGGTGCACACTGTTCATTGTAAAATTTATGGTCATCTCTGGCTGAAGAAAGTTCTTAAAAATTCAATTGTTTATTAACTTTTTTTCTGTTCAGTTCAATGCAAACGATTTAAATAGCAAACTATTTAACAATAGCAAACTATTTAAAGGCATCTTCAAAAATAATTTTATTAATTTATTTCTGTAAAACTGACACCCAGAGTTGTATAGGGCTGGATGGAGACAAATATTTGTACACATGCCCTGCAAACACCAAGGAACGTGGCAGGAATGTGCTCTTTCCTGTATTCAGAACAGGAGTCCGGTACAAAAATTGCCCCTCCACAGGTGGTAGGAGGTGCATGCCATGTTAAAGGATGCCATGGGCTCATTCCCTGACTGCCCTGTTGGGACTACCCTTCTGCCCAAATCCATTTGGATGGTAGTATTGTCTTCATCATATTTGGGAGAAAGAAAATTCCTCTTAGGGTCTCCATGTGATAATGTACAGCTCCTTGCTTCTTTTTGCAACATAAAGTTGCGCTCTAAAGACACCACTAATCCCTTAATTACTTCAGGCGTTTCACTCAGACAAAATACCTTTTTAGATGGGGAGGACTTCAGACCAAAGTAAATTTTCTCAGGGCTGTGTGCCATAGGTTTTGAACAGAAACATCTCCGCACTTAAGTTTTGGATGCCCTTGTGTTTCAGTGTTGAGTCTCTTAAGCTGTAAAATATGCTGCAAAAGAATAGTTCTTTCAATGATTAAAGAGTTACCCAAAATCTAGCACGGTTTTAGTGGAACTGCTGTTGAGTCTTAAATGAGGACTGACCTTTAAATCTAAACAAAATGGAGAGATTTGACACTTCTCTGGTGAAGGTTGTGGAGGGGAGTTCTGTTAGGAGTGATGGCAGAGTTCAGTCTTCTGAATTCTGGTTCAGCCAGTATTGTTGAGAGATCACTTAAACTGGTGGTTGTTCCCCATTAAAGTAGATATAGTGCCCTGCATATGGTGCCATGATGCCTGCTGTAGTCCCATCGTTTACTAGAGTGGGTGAAAAAAACCCCAAACAATTATGAGAAGTAGTTTGGGGAACTTTTGATCAGTGCTTATAGTACTTTTAACTCATTGTCTCCTGGTTCAAGGAAGACTTTTTGTACTGAGGCTAGATGGTCACTACAAAATGCAGGTGGATTTTTCCTTCACTGGAACTGTGAGTGAAGTATCAGGCCTTTGAAACCAATACATATTTTTGCTACTGACTTCTGTGTCTCTTGTTTGCTGCTATGTGTCTCTGAAGATTGGTGAGTCATTAATTTGTTGTTCTTTTTTTAAGCCCATTTTCTCTCTGAGCTAGAGTGCTTTTCAAGAGAAATAAAGAGAAATTCTGTGATATGTGTTCAGCAGGAGAATGTGGATGACCTTAGCAGTCATGTGTGGCCTTTAAATCTCAGACGGTCCTGAAGATACAATTTGCCTGTTTCAAACTTATATTGAGTGAGTGAGAAAGTTGTATTTCCAACTGAACATAAGTTTTTATGACAACCTGTGTTTACTTTAAAGGTAAAAATTTATTGTCTGGTCTTGCACTGGCAAAATATTTGGAAGGCTTTGAGAGTGCTGTAACAACAAACAGAGCATTCACAATTCACCTGATGAGCTGATTTTATTAATAGCACACATTTAGTGAAAAGCACCTCTGATGTACCAGCTAGATTCCAGATGACAGCATTAGTGTACCTGCAGGTTTTAATTGGTGCAAAAAAGGGGAGAATGTAAGGTACCAATTACTGTCTTGAAGCCCGAGAATCAAGGACATTTATGGCAACAAGGCTTGTAGTTCCAACATAAAATTGCACACAGCATGGAATAAACAGGGCCTGCATTATTTATCATACATTAGGCAATTTTTGACTTGTGAAACTGAGTGAGAGAGGTGAATCTTTGATACTGGACCTACTGCAAAGTTAATTATAAGTAATATTCCGTGTTGCAGATTTAAGGATGTACAAGCACTAGTGAAACATGGTAATTAAATACTAGCTCCTAATCCAAGGAGTAATCTAAATACAAGAATAATTGGGTATTTAAAAAAAATGCATTGATGAGAAGATGATTATTACATGCTAGAGAATCTCACTGGTAATTCTAATCTTCTATAATGAGCTACACAAAATTCAGCTTATCTTAAAATTTCCAGTAAGGGAAGAGTTGTCAGTTGGTGGGCTGGAGACAAATGCAAATGACATTTCTTGCCTTATTCTAATAAATAGTTTTTATAAAAAGCTGTGAATGACATCACAGAGACTCCTAAGAACTTAATAGTGTCAGAATGTCATTCAAAGATACTGAGAGTATCTGGTCATCCTGTCAAGGGAAAAAGATTCACACTGGTAAGTCCTTTTCATTGAGATTTGTCTTCAGTGAAGTGAATGCCAAGATTTTCTGCATACAAGGATGAGGTGAGACTTTGCAACAACTTCAGTTCCTTGCAGAGAAGTTGCATGACACTACAAAATTGAGGGACCAGCCAGGAGGACCTCTAGGTTTTATTTTTGGAAGAACAGGAATGAACTTTGCAGACTATGCCCATCACTGGTTCCTACTTACTTGCTGTGGTGGGAAACAGCTGGGCTGAAGGCCAGGCTAGGCCTTGCCAGTGTACCTAGTGGATGTGAGCAGTTCAGCAGCCTGTGCTTGGGTTTGGTAAAAAACCTTTTTGCCAGATCTTCAGGCCGTGTTTCACCATTAGGAGTGTAGCAACTGACTTACTATATGGTGTAAACAAGAGCCTGGTAGTGAAAGGAAAGTTTAGGAAAACAAAATATGAGGGAGCTAAGTGTCCCATGTTTAGTGCAAAGGCTGAAGTACTGTGTTTGTGCTTGTTTTACCACATACTCCTTATCCTCCCTCCTGTAAGCTGCTGTATTGTTTATGTTCCTCTCTGGTTGCTGAGAAAGTGTGGATAAAATCACTCCTAGTGCTTCATTTCAGCAGAGGTGATGTTAGCTGAGGTTAAGCTGGCAGGGGAGGCAGATAAGGCCTCTGTCTCTTCATCCCTTCTGACATTCTGTGAAAGAATTGCATGTACAAATGGTCTTGCAGATTGAACATTTGATTTCTTCAAAGGATACGTTCAGCTTGCTAACAAGATGGGAACATCGCTGTTTTCATGGTGTAGAAACAAGAATATTCTGGACTGGTTGAATGAGGTAAGTGGCCTCCACATCTCTGGAAAAATCAAGTATAGCACCTGATGCAAAAAACCCTGATGGAACTCTTTATGAAAGGTACTTACGTGTTGGTGGTGGCATCTTTTCTGCATCACAGCTGTGGCAGGAGATCAGACATGTACACAAACTGTTAAACCTGAGCAACTTTAGGGCCAAATTTTAACAGTGTTCGGCATTGTGAAACCCAGCTGCAGTGTCACAGATGACATAAAAGCAATGAAAATCGTATTTGCTTTTCATTTAGAGGCCAGCACCTGCCCAAAAAAGCAGCATCGCACCATCTTGCAACTCTGAGGCCCTTTGTGTGTGAGGTTACGTATCAAACTGTTTAAGTCTTTCAGGAGTAAAGGTATGACTCAAAGCCTTCATGTGTATGTAGGCACTGGTGCAGAGGTCTTTTGGTGCTATGCAGAACTGTTTGGAGCACCTTACTGTTGAAATCAGACCTTGTGTAAAGGTTAGGTTCCTATTAGCTTGGTATGCATCAAAGCCTTAAATGCATCTTCTGTCACAAGCAGAATTAACTGGGTTAACTCTGGGTATCTACCTCATGCAGAAGTGGGGGAAGTCAAGATGTGTTTAGTAGATACAACTTCATATCTAGTTGTGGGTTTCATTTCTAAGCATTATGTGAGATTAGTCTGTAGGACTGGCTCATATTTTAAACCACTGCATATAGCAGTAGTCTTATTAATATAATAGCAGGCTATCTCCAAAAATACGGAGAAATGTAATACGGGAGAGTTTGTGCCTATTTTTTTTTCTGTCTGTTACACTTGTTAGTAGTCACTCTTGGATTTCTTCAACCCAGTATGGTACAATAACAACTTTAAGGCAAAATAAAAACTCTGTAAGACATGGCTACAAAAAAGGAACTGATTTTTGAATCTTACCTTGACTTCTGTTTTACCGTGCTTGCACATTGACTCCTCAGAGGCATTAGAGCCTGCCCTTTCTGGCAGCCACCCTGTGTGGCAGGAGGCTGGACTTCATGGTACAACTACTGCTCCAAGGAGTTACGCTCCAGGGGACAGTGGCTTAAACTAGTCAGGATCTGTGAGGCAGCTGCATTATTTTAGGATGCAGAACCAGAGGCTGTGCAGGTGGTGGTCTTGCAGAAGATGTGGTGCTAGGGGAAGGTGCTGTCACTGGGCCTCAATCTGTGCTAAGCAAAAACAGTGGCTGCCACTGAAAGATTTGTGCAGCCATTCCCCAGTCTGGTTTAGTATGCTTGAGTTGGATATATGGAATAATTTAGGCTGATTGGGACTACTAGAATTACTTACTTTTAATGGAAATTGATTCAAACTTAAAAGATGTGAAAATTGGAGGCCTACGTGAGGCTAAGTGAATATGGGAAAGTTCTTGGTGCTTTCCAGGGCCACCTGTTTGCCCTGCCTCCGTGCAGGAAGACAAAGCAGTGATTGTTTATGGTGTGGACTGCCATGCAAAAGCCTCCAAGGCAGAAATGGGACTGGTGGCTGTTAGTAAGAGCCCTCCATCTACCTGTGTAACCTCCATCCTTTATTTATAACGAAGCACTTCATGAACAGCATGGTAGGATAAGAGTTATCATCTACCAGAACTGGTCAGAAAGGAGCATCTGAATTCAATTTTCTCTTCCACATCTCACCCGGATGCTGGAGCAGACATTAGTAGGGCCTGAACAGCACTGATGACCATGTGTCTAGAGGGCTGTACATGAATACTCTGCTTTTGTATTTGTGAACATGAGCAGAATTTTTCCTAGGTTGTGCTAAGCTTTATTAATAATCAACTCATCAAGACCTGAAGTGAACTAAAAAAGAATACAGTTCTTAATTTTGTAAGGCAGAAAGCAAGTGAAAACAATTGCAAATAGAAAAGAAGACCCAGAAACTGCTGCCACACAAAACATACTTGGATCATTTTATTTTCACTCAGTCTTATTTAGTTCTACTACTCAGATCTGAAGTGTGACACAGTAGGAAGCTCAGAATGCAACTGAGTATTGCCTAACAGTAATGAGACTTAGCTACAGCATCTCTTGTTAAATCCTGTTAATTGGGACAAGACAGCCTGGCTGCACATCATTGTGTTGAGATTTAGAAACAATCTATGGTAGTTACAGTAAAGAGGAACAGCAAGACACCAATAGCTGCAATTTTTTTAATTTAAAAAGAACACGCGCATGTTTGTTTAGACTCTATAGTAGAGGAAGGATTTGTTGTAGCCTTTTGGGTTTCATGCATTCCTGTAAATCAGTGTTTCTCAAACCTTGTGAAGGCATGGCCTCCATTTTTGTATCATCTATCTTTATTGGCAGCAGCTCAGTTTCTCTGGGGGAGGGAAATCAGAAGGCTTTGTAATTACTGGCTACAAATGTTTATGGACAGTGAGCTATGTCCAGCAATTAAAGGTATTTAGCTGTTCCCTTCCTAACACAAACACTTCAGGCAATAATTACAGCCTGCTTTGCACTTTCCTGTCCTTGAGGAGGATTTGCCTCGGCCCTTTTACAACTCCTAAGGGTACTGTTGCTTAGAATTTGAGAAACGCTGCTGTAAACCAAACAGGAGCATGAGATAATACCTAATTTATGCAAAGCTGCTTTGCAAATAAGGTGCACCATATGCTTTGAAGACTTTCCATGCACTGGATACTTTCTTTTCTTACACTTGACTTTTGTTAATCGGTGTAGCGTGGCTGGTTCACACAGTATTTCAGTATGGCTGCATGCAGTATATCAGTCTGAGATGCTGTGTTGCTATTCAGCATTAGCACCTGCGTAACATGTCAAAGAAAAATACGAGATTTGCTGTTGGAAAAAAAAATCAGATTTAGCTCTAATGTTACAGTACATTGTACTGTCCTTTTATGTATTCATTGCTTCTGTTCTTAGTTGCCTTTTGCCATATGTTATATACCAAATTTCAATTAGTTTGCATGCAATCAGCTGTTTAGTTATGGCAGGAAAGAGATGTCTTGTGTGCTTTTCACTGAGTTGTATTAATATTTCCTACTGTATTTGTTTGTGATTCTAACCATTCCGGGGAAAGGAACGTTAAACAGGTTGTATTCTTTGTTCTAGGATTTACAAGAACCTGAGATGAAGTGGCACTGTGTGTTTTTTAGGATATCTTCCAACTTTACCCATGCCAAGGGCATTAGCTGAAGAACATCTGCCCTGTAATATTCTTGTGTAGAAGTTAGAAAAATAAACATTTGGAGGTTGCTTATTATATTCTAAAGAACCTAAACCCATGTGCAGCTTCCTGATCTAACTCTCTCTGTATTTAATGCTAAGAAGCGCGTGGCCCTTGTGCTGGGAATGCTCCTTACTGCTCCTCAGACAGGCTCTGCTGAGAAGCTGTGTCTTCCAGGGCCATATCTTCCTGGCTGGCCCGTCTGCACTCCAGGTTCCGACTCATGAATATGGCATGGGCTGGACCTGCCTCCCGCTGTCGTCTTGGTTCTGTAGCATCCGTTGCTTCGCAGGTCTCAGCAGCTTGCTGAAAAGTAAGAAAGAAGAAGTCAACTAGTTCAGGAAATTTCTAAGTAACACTTCAGCTATTTTTTGAAGTGACAGGTGAAAAAAGTTAAAAAATTGACGTAGGGATGTCATTCTGTGAAACTCCATGGGATTCTTAACATGCATTATTCACAAGGGAGTTTTGAAGAGGTACTTGTCACACTTTGTGTAGCGTATAAATTTGGAAGGAAAAGCAGACCAGGAGCTGGAGGTTTAGTACCACAGATGTACATGTATAGAGAGCTGTAAAAGAATTTGGATTGAAAAGGACTTCTGGAGGTCATCCAGTCCAAACTGCTGCTTCAAGCAGGGCTGACTTCTAAGTTGTTAAATTGGGTTGCTCAGGAGCTTGCTTTATACACCAAATTTTAAATCCAACTTACAAAGAAACCTTTTCATCAAAACTGGAATGCAATTATCAGTCTGAAAACGTTAAGCACAGTGCCACCCCACTGTAAGGAGTCCATTTGGATAAAAGCATTTCAGAACTGTGCTGTGTGAACGTTGAAATGAAGCACATCCTCTTTACCCCTTTCAATCAAACAGGCACCTGGACTCCGAGCAGTCACTTTGGCCAGGATTCACCTCATCTAAATTTAACCATGTGGTCCTGCTGTGTCATTTAGGCTATCAATGGGTTGCAGAGAGATACAAGTCTCCCAAGGGAAAATTTCCTCCTAATAGCTCCAAGGATGAAATGGATTGGCTTCTCCACTGAATACAGAAGCCTCACCAACAACCTACTGAGACATCATGCCCAAAGTTTAGATGGCTTACAGTTAGACAAGGTGAAGCCTACCATTAGTATTCAGTATTGTAGACTGGCTGAGTTCTTGCAAATCAGGCCATAAACTCCTCGGAGTTGGAATTGTGCCTTGTCATTGGATATATTCAGCTGTATGTATGTAGACATATTAATACTTGCTACAGTAACAAAGCAGGATTGGATACAGATGAGTAACATTCAGTCAACTCCTGCTGAAGTTCATGGCAAATTTCTAGGGAACTGTACCACACATGGTATTTTTGGCTTGAGAGCAAAATACACACAGGCTAAGGAGCTTTTCTCACTTGAGGTTTAGAGAATTCTTTGGAAACTAGGGAAGTTATACACAGTTCAGAAGGATAGTAACAGAAAAGTGCTTGGGAAAAAGTGCTTTTCCCGTATCTGCAGTCTTCCCGTCACCAGTTGGGTTTCCATTTTGATAGGCCAAATGCAAAAGTCTGTCCAATTATGTTTTCTAATTGCAGTCACCCTTCATCTCTAGTCTGTCTTCTCACGTTTCTGCTTTCTGGTGCTGAGGTCAATTTTCAAAGTTCAGAACAGCAATTGACGGCAACCAAAGTTAAATAAATACACTTAAGTAAACAATAAAACAGTAACTCTACAATGGGAATTGAATTTTTCAGGGAAGATAGGATTAAAACTGTTGGGAAGAAGGCTGGAAGTTCGTTGTGTGTGGTTTTGCTGTTAGAAAATGCTTAATCACAGGGCACACTAGTTTCCTTTGGTAAATATTTCATACAGGATTCCTTTTACTAAATTTCAGCAACAAGGTTTCAGGTCCTGGATTGAATTTCTGGTCAGAGAGAGGGATAGAACAAGTGCACAATTCAGGGGAAACCGTTCCTCTTCCTGCAGATAAAATAATTTTAAGTCCTGCCTAAGCAGGCAGGGAAGGAGCTATTTAGTCTGCTTATGATGGTACTTACCACCTGGGCTGCAGAAAATGGAGCCCAGCTCTGGTTTGAGTTGAAAGGAAGAGTGACTTTGCCCCAGTTTGCAATTTCAGGTGTATATAACAGCACCCCCCCATCAGTTACTTACAAACACTCTCACAGACATAGTAATATCAAACAATCTCACTGTGATGCATCAAAATCCAAAACAAACACCAAAATCCCGACATTCTTTTGGAAAAAAAGGGTTTTCTGACCGCTGAGTAGGAAGAAAACCAGCGCTGGTGAGGACAGGAAAGAACCAGACAGGAGAGCAGCACAGGAGCTCACACTCAGTACTGCTGTTCTAGTTCCAACCTTACCCGAGCTGCCTGAGTTGCTGCTCTGGCAGATGGCCCCATGGCAATGTTCATACTGCTGGATGACTGCGTGTCACTGGTGTTGCCTCCGTCTGCAGCCGAGAGCCCGGAAATCACCAAAGCACTTGAAAAACTTCTCTTGCCAAACAGCAAGCTGAGAGTTGAGCTGGTGGAGGAGGCCAGGCTGGACCTGAGCATTGCTGCAGCTCGGTCCTGCACAGTCAGCTGGCCAGCAACAGGAACAGCAGGGGACTGGGAAAACACAGATGTTGCCGAGTTGTGGAATGACAGCTGACTACTAGAAAGCCTTTGGGCAATTTCGTGGGCAGATGTAGACGTTTGGATGAAAGGCTGGCGGCTTTCTGCAATTGGTCCAGAGTGACTTGAAGCAGGGGGCCTTTGGTTTAAAGCAGTGTGTGCCTGGACAGACTGACTCCTGGGTTTTCTCCTGCCTTCAAAAGAAAGATTAATATATTTAAGTAAATGGCGTTCTGATGAACTCCATGCTATTGACAGTGTCCCATGTGTACATATTACCATTGGCATATTACCTCTGGTTTTATTAGCGTAAGAATTCCAAGAACAGCAAAAGTAACAAACTCCTAAACCTATGAATCTATGTTTTCCACTACAGGTGTTCTGAGTTTTGGTCAGAATAGCTCTAGAGGTTGTGCACTGAGTCAAAAGACAGGGAAATGAGAAGAGACCCCAAGCAAAGCACTCTAATCACAGGCTCACAGCTGTTCTGCTAAGTACAGTTTAACCAGCCCAGTGAATGACTGAGCATAGTGCTGCTGTAACTCTGCTCCCCTTTAACAACCACACTAATGGACTGTTGAATATCCACCTTAAATGGCTTGGTATAATTAAATGCAACAATAAAACAAAAAACTTTTAAGTTAAAACAATGGCACATTTAAAAGAATTATTCTTGCATTTGGGGAGAGAGAATTTGAAAGTTCAACCAAGTGGAAGAATATAGCATTCAAGCCACATGATAGTTTTAAATACTGACAGTAAACTCTAAGTTCCAAGACAGATATTTACAGTACATCACAGACTTGAAAAGATGTGAATACTTTTATGTAGGATACACTGCTGGAGGTCTGAATGAGATCCACATAATGCTCTTTTCCCATTCTCTGAAGCATCTCAATGCAGCCACTACTGGATACAGAGAGTAGCTTATATAAGCTATTCTGACATGCCTAGACAAGTTTTTCCTGTACATATACATCCCCATATCTGTATCATCACCTTCTGTCATTCAAGCAAATGATTTCTGTATTTCTTGTGCTTGTATATTTAAATAGCCATGGAATGAAAAACAAATCATAAAATACTGGCCAGTGAACCCACCAGAGACCTGCTTGTACCCAGGCATTCTGCAAATGGCCAGCTGTGGGCTGGTGTGTGCCACAGGCCCAGGCAGAGTTTACTGTTTCTGTAGACAGTCTCTAACCCAGGCTTTACACAGCAAATACCCAGTCATGTGAGTGCCTGCCTGGCTTTTTTTGCTCTCCAGGAAACTCCAAACATTGACACAAGCTGGCATTTTGGTTTCCTAGCTATAGCTGTGGGGTGGGGAGTTGATGCCAGAAAATCTGTTGAGAGCCATCAACACAGAAACAAGTTTTTCTGGCAGGCATTTCCAGGCTATAGGTTTTTTGGGGTTTTTTGTGTTTTGTCTTT
>VZRN01002552.1:2391396-2432674 GCA_013397935.1 Dasyornis broadbenti
TTTTTTTTTTTTGCTTTGATTTTCCGCAATACTCAAACTCTTCCAAATACTGAAATTTTGCTGGCATAAAGCAATATAAATCACACTCTATCTTCTAAAAACATGACTGTTGAATTCACGCAGGTTCCAGCAATGCAGAATTTCATATCCAAGCCATTCACATTACATAGCTGAAACATGCTGTTTTACATCCACAGACCTGCTTTTCAGAGGCTGGTATCATTATCCCCATTTTTCAAATGCTGAAGCAAAGAGAATTTAGGTAACTTGGCATAGAGTCACAGAGCAGAGCTGGGCTGCAACCTAACTGGAGCTCACTAAAACCTACTTGGTTTGGCAAGTATTGGACACTTTCACACCTCATTTACAATGTATCTTTAGCTCTACTTTTATACTCCAACCAATAAAAAAATTATTTTCCTAAGTAATAAGAGCCCCAAGATCGCTGCTTGAGTATGATGGGACAGACACACACGGCTCTTGGAAATGCCAGGATAATGCTCTCAGGCACAATATGTGATTCTTGGGATGGTCCTTGCAGAGCCAGGAATTGGACTTTGATGGTCCTTGCAGGTCCCCTCCAAACTCGGGATATTCCATAATTCCGTGGCCCCTGGGCACCGCATTGCCAGTGTCCTCCGTCCTTCAGTGGTGATCAGTAAGGAGGGCACGTGCTGTGGCGGGGGCCAGGCCTGGCTGCCGTGTCCGTGGCTGTGTGAACGCCCGGCCTCCGCAGGGATTCAGGTTCTTCAAACCCTGGGGTTCTGCTTAAGTGCTTTGGTTTCTACATCTGATGGTTATTTCAATGTTACCTTTTTTAAATAAAAAGGACTGGAATTAAGAACAGAGGGGCTGCGGTGTGTTAGTTTGTGCAGGGGCTAACGTGGCCAAACATCTGTTTGTGATTTAAATTGCAAAGCTGACCCCTGTCCAGAAGTATTCTATATTCATCCCAAATGCAGTGGTTAGAGCACCGGGCAGGAGACCACCCGCGTCTACACATAAATAACTCTGTTCCTGAAAACACTTAGAACAACAAAGGCTGTTCTATAAACTGCATCATGAAATAAAGACACTTTGGGATGTTTCCAGTGCTCCTGATTTTGGTCTCACTTTTATATAGGGCTTTCATTACATTTTGCAGCCTCAGTGGTACCAGGCTGCAAAATAAAATATGAAATATGAAAAAATTAAACATGCCTGATGCACAGATTATGAGTCTAAAAGGCATTGCTATGATTCTCTAGTCTGCTGTCCTATATAGCATGGGCCATAGAACTTCCCAGAATTAATTCCTGTGTGGTTTTATTAATTGCTACTGTGATTTTTAAAAATGCATCCAGCATCTCCAGTCATGGAGAATCCACCTTAACCCTTAGTCTCTTGTTTCACTATTTATTACTCTCTCAATATTAAAAATGTGCTCTTGATTTCAAATCTGAACTTGTTTAGCTTGGTTACATCCAAGTCTGATCAAATCAATGGTCCTTGGTCACCTTTTGTTGCCCAGGTAAATATTTACAGACTGTGATCAAGGCATCTCTTACAATACCAATTGTTTGAAAGCACTTTGTCATTCACTACAGGACATATTTCCCAGAACTTGGATCATTTTTTTGTCTCTTCTTTGAAGTGTTTCCAAATTAAAAATGTCCTTAAATTAGGGCACTAGGACTGTGCAGGGCAACGATATTCTGATTTTTAACAACAGGCATAGCATAAGTTCTTTTCCAGTGCTCTGGTATTGCCTTAGCATCCTGATGCTTATTGAAGATCGAACAGAGCTTGATTTCTAACCACCTCTATTAAAAACCTTCTTGAATGAGTCCTTTGGCTTTGCTCAACTAAGCATACAGCTTTGATAGCCACTCTTTCCTGTTCTTTGTAGCTGTTACGATGGAAGGAACTGTTTCATGATCAGATCATAGAAATAGGTTATCTTCATTTTTCCCAATATAAACTCAACATTTCTCATTTCTACATATTGCATATTGGCAACTCTGCCTTTCTGTACAGTTACAGTTCAAGACCACTGCTAGGATTTCTTTGGCTTCTTAATACTCTTTAAAAATAAACAGCTACAAGCCCACTTTCATCTTTTGGTCCCTAATGGCCGTAGCCAAAAACTTCTTGTTTCATTCTCTACCAACAGTATCTCAGGAGTGAATATGGATTTCCATTTGCTGTTTTCTATTTCCTTGCATTTGTTGTTCATGCCTTCATTTTACCAAAAGCCAAGTTGTTTTTCTTATCTAAGTGTGACTTTCTCTCTTGATTATGGTTTTCTGGGCACCCACTCAATATGTTCTTTTAAACAACTCACAATTAATTTGCTTTATCGTATGGTATGCTCAGGATCATTATTTCACAATTAAGTTCACTACTCTGATTACTGTGGTGTCAAGTTATGAGTATGCACATGAGGATTCGTCTAACACTAGGCTCAATTAAAATCAGCAGTTATTTTATTCTTGCAATGTGATTTATATGCAGGGCAAGATTTTTTCCAGTCCTGCCCATTATCTTTAATGATAGGTCAAAATGATCTAACAGGAAACAAAACAAGTGTCATACCCCTCAAGTTCTCTGCTTTAATTTATACAGTAATACCACAGACTTGTTGAAATGTAAGTCAATTGGCTTTACATTACAAGTCCTGATCCCACAGTGATATACCTCTGCCGAACTTAGAATCATGGAATGGTTTGGGTGGGACCTTAGAGCTTTTCTAGTTTCAATTTCCCTGCTGTGGATGAAGACACCTATTAGTAGATTAGGCTGCTCAAAGCCCCATCCACCCTGGCCTTGAATACTTGGAGGAATGGGGCATCTACAGCTTCTCTGGGCAACATGTCCCAGTGCCTCACCACCCTCACAGCACAGGTTTTTTCCTAATATCCAATTTAAGCCTACTCTCTTTCTGTTTGAAGCCATTCCCTCTTGTCCTGTGACTCTGTGCTCTTGTGAAAAGTCTCTCTCCATCTTGTGAGTTCCCTTCAGGTACTGGAACGTTGCAATTAGGTGACCCCAAAGCCTTCTGTTCTCCAGGTGGAACAAACCCAATTCTCTTTGCCTTTCCTCATGTGTAATCATCTTGGTGTCCCTCCTCTGGACCTGCTCCAACAAGTCAATGTCCTTCCTGTGCTGGGGTCACCAGAGCTGGGTGCAGCACTGCAGGTGGGGTCTCACCAGAGCAGAACAGAGGGGCAGAATCCCCTCCCTCGCCCTGCTGGCCACACTGCTTTGGACAGAGCCCAGGAAAAGTTTGGCTTTCTGGGCTGCAGATGCACAGTGCTGAGTCATGTCCCACCTCTCATCCACCAGCAACCCCAAGCCCTTCTCGGCAGGGCTGTTTTGCATCTGTTCATCCCCCAGTCTGTGCTGATACCAGGGATTCCCCTGACCCAGGTGCAGTGGCTTGCACTTGGTCCTTTTAAACTGCATGAGATTCCGATGGCCCCACTTCTTGAGCTTTTCCAGGTCCCTCTGGATGGCATCCCATCCTTCAGGTGTGTCAACTGTACCACTCAGCTTGGTGTCATCTGCAAATTTGCTGAAGGTGCACTCAATCCCTTTGTCTATGTCATTAACGAAGATATTAAATAACACCAGTCCCAGTATGGACCCGAGGGACACCATTTGTCACTGATGTCCATCAGGATTCTGAGCCATTGACCACTACTCTCTGGATGTGACTGTCCAACCGATTCCTTATCCTTATTACTTAACGTACATTTCCAATGTAAAGTCCACTAGTTCTACCCTGTGAATGTCTGAAGCATTTTTGAATCCATAATTTGAGAAGGGTTCAGCTGTTAGGTGACAGAATGACTGGCAACATTTAATTTTCTCTTGGTAACTGCCATATAGACACAAGAAGCTATTTTCCATTTGTTTGTTCTCCACATGTGCTGATGAACAGCCAAACCAAACCCTCAAATAAATTGTCACGGTCCTTCCAAGATAATTAAGATTTTTGCATACTTTCATTCTGCTGTTTCCAGCAAACAATAAGCAGAGGTTCACTGTGGTACAGTGGTACACTGTGGTTCCCTGCATAGCACATGTACACTTCCTTCCTCCCATCTGCATTTCTTATTCTGGCATTCTTAGTGGCACCTCCTAGGCCAAAAATTTCCCATAATAGACTTTGACAGTGGAGCCTTTGGGGAATCACTTTTGTCTTATACCCTTCCAGTAAATACCTGGAACAGTATCAGGAAGTAATCTCATAAGTTTTTGGTCATTACGAGAGACAAAATGCACTCTCTTTCTAAAATTAGTTTTCCACTGGATTTGAGGGCTCCCCAAAAGCACCTGCCATGAGTCCCCCACCAGGAGAAGACCTCCAGAGAAAGCCAAGCAAATTGTGCACATACCTGCCCGCTGGTGGACCTCTTGAGATGAAGCTTGCAGCTGAGGGGTTCCATCCCTAGTGGGCTGTGAGCTGCTGCTCTGGCTTGAATTCCCAGTGGAATTGTTGCCGGACGAAGACCCCCCTCCACTGTCCACCTCTTCACCATTGCCTCTCTCATGGTGAGCTGCTGCATGGCAGTCCTTCCGCATTCTGTTTGCAGGAACACACACAGGGTCAGCCACTTCTTGCACATGAAAGTTTGTGTCACCAGTGTTAGGTGCTCTCAAAGAGTGTTCTCTCTCACACCACTGCAGGTCTCCTGACATTTCACAGGATGGCAAAGACGATGGTGCTATAAGCTTACTTGGAACAAAATTGTATGCCACACAAACCAAATCTTCCCTTGTCTGTGTTTAGTGGCTTTGGCACCCTGGATCACCTTAGGGCTCTTTATCTAATGTTACAGTGGTCTCTCAAGATTAACTTCTGCATGAGGCAACCAAGTAGCAAAGAGGACTGGGCTGGAGGGAGCTCAGAGGGATGAGCTGTATGATGGGACACTAGCATGTTAAGCCATCAGATATCATCTTGACATTTTAGCATAGGTCTTGGCATGCAAGCTGGCTCCCATAGCGTCTCCGTGGTGCTCCTCATGCCTCTCCTCAGCTACAGTGGCAATAGGGCAGGGGTGGGGAATGAGACAAGAGAGTTATTGCCGTATGAAAGGGGCATGCAGGAACGAGAGATGCAGTGTCAGGTACTGATCATGCATACCCCCAGGGGAAGTCAGGCGGTTTTGGTGAATAGCAAGTGCATTTTCAGATGTGTTTTGGTCAAGAACAGTAACCTGGGGGTGAATATATAACTGCCAAAGCTTTGGAGCATAACTCACCATAACCTACCAGCACATTTACTCATATTCGGACATGTCAGAGTTACAGAAAAGATACCCTTATTTAGATGGCATAAACAGTAAAATTCCATGGCATAAGAGAAGTGTGTGTAATGCTGTGTGATTCGAATAAATCTTGTTGAACATGTAGAAAGCTTTATCATAAATGAGTTAATAAGTTTTCTTTCTGTTCTATCTGCAGGACTATTTTATTATATTCTGAGTTGTTGGCAATTACTTTTTTTACTCATAGATAACAATACAGAATTACTCTCTTTTAACAGAAAATACAGTGAAACTGAAACTGCAGGGTCTCTTGTCAGCATAGCCAAAATTTAACACCTACCTTAACCACTTGGATTTGAACCACTTTTTAATGTTGTCCAAACTGACAGGTCCCCCCCAAATGTTCCTCAGTTGGCTGTGTGTCCCAAGGTACGAGGTGGTTAAAGGGGAAACATACATTGGATATCCCAGTGGCTGATCACATGAAGAATTAATTAAGTTCCGCAGGACTTGTTTATTGTTCTGGATGCTTCCTCTCTCCGGGTTACGGTTCCGTAAGAAAATCAGTTCCTGCTGCTGCCCAGCCCAAAGCCCTCTGACACACTCCTTGTTGACCTACAGGTGGGTTAAAAACATGCAGATCATGCAAAAACATTTGCTACTCAATTGGCAGAACTACAGGATCTAAGTAGAACGGCAGTGGCTGCGTGTGCAAACACCTCGGGTCCTTGCACCAACAGCTTTTCATGAACTTTTGCAGCTACTCCCTGTTAAAGCCTGGAATGCTATTTCAGATACACTAGCGTGTAGGTGGCAAAGTGGAAGTAAACTGAAGAGAGCTCTTTTGGCCTCCAGTCCCTACTTTAATAACTATAATCAGCTTCTTTCAGCCACATTACTCAGAAAAAGTATTAGTTACCACAGCCCTAAATTACTGCCGCATTAGAAAGAAGGTATACGTACCTTGATCACCTTGAAGCTCAGATAGCTTTTGTGGAGCATGATAACTTTATATTCATCTGCTCCTTCATCTACCACGTGTCTCAGAGTCAGCAGCTCCTCCCGGTTGGAGAGGACAGCGCTGCGCCAGGCTGGGTCCCCTTCGTGACATATCACAACCTTTTCTTCAAAGGATTGGATCGCTTCATACAAAACTGCTGGGTCCTCGTACTCATCCGGGCAGGTGAACTGGTCCTGGGCGTACAGGGAAAAGTATTGAAGAGCTCAGGTGTATTTGTGAAAATACAAGAACTATTGACAGTAAAAAAAATACTGGTTTTCAAAGAGTTGCCAGCTGCCCCCCCATCAAGTGACTTGCCACTTGATAAAGAGTGTCTTTTGGGAGGTAGAACAATTTATTTAACAGTATTATAGAAAGGTACAATTTTGGTTTTATTGTAACCTCTTCTGATCTCATGACTCCACTGGACAAAGACACTTGGAGAATACCAGCTTATCCACTGTTTTTAATGAAGTGTGAAACTATGGGAGGCAGAGTTTTTGGGTAAATTGGAGAGAGATTGGAAATCACCTAGGGTATTCCACAGTTCTTGTGGAAATCTTTATTTTTATTCACAAAACCCCACCATCAATAGCACAGACTGGGAATCCATCAGCAGATATCACAATACTGTGACTTCAGCTATCCTGCAGCACCATGGCCAGCGATAACATCGTAAAATTATTGTGTCAAAGAATCAGATACAAATTTACAGCTGTTCAGTAACATCCAGAAAAATGATAAATATTATTCATTATAAAAGCATATGATACTAAATCATAATGTGCCAGAACATGAGCAAAATCAACTCCAAGCTATACAGGGCCTGACCTGAAATTAACAGTGAGATCAGCATAACCAAAGAATTTCCTTTCAATCTAGAAAACAACTTTTATAGTATCCACACAAGTAATATTTGACAAGATTGTCTGTTTTCTTTTTATAGAAAATTCAGGGTCAAGTTCTGCAAAATGGTTTGAAATGGGCAGGTAGGGAGTACAGAAAAGAAAGTCAAGTGAATGCAAAATAAATAAATAACCACCAAACTTTTCCATCTTGGTGAGGGATATTTCAGAATAAGGCAACAAGTACTCCATTTCCCTCTTTACTCCCCTCCGCCCCCTTTGGACAGATGCTAAGGTTTCCTGTGTTTTCCTAAGAAAACAGATATAATAGCAAATGTTTAAAATACATAAATAAGTACCCTACCTGGTGTAGCTTCAGAGACATTCGGATTGCTGGGGCAACAACCTTATGCAATAGATCCATGTCTGCAAAGACCCACTCATCTTTTGCTGCTATCCGGAAGTCTCCTTTAAACAGTGCATGGAGCCCATAAAGAAAAGAGTCCAAGCTGTAAGAGAAAGGCACCAGTCACTCCCAGAAGTCACTCCTGTCTCTCCAAGCCAGATCTGTCAGTCATCAGCTTCATGCTGATCTGTGCAGTGGCTGGTGACCCTCTGGTGCAGGGCAAGTGCCTGCGGTGGGTATAAAGCAGGGTCACATCACAAGTTTCTAAAGAAGAAACATTCCTTAGGGCAGGTGGTTTTCCTTCTGCTTGCCCTGTAAATGACTGGCCACAAAATGAATGTGGCACCCAGAATGAAGGATGTCCTCAGGATGGGTGATTGAGTTACAGGGTGCCTCAGGGCACCACTTCTCTGCAGCTGTGCCAAGGAGAACAGGTCAAAGAGGGCCAGCTGCAGTCTGGGAGTAGGCAGCAGAAGCTGCTTCCTTATTTGATCAGTCCTTGTAAGTGAAAAGTAATAATTTTTAAAAAATACTTTCAGCAAATCTGAGAGCTTTGTCATGACATTTAAACCTAAATGTGAACATTAAAGCAGATGTACTGAGAATACTAAATTTCAGAACTGTTCAGCAAACCAGGTGAGAGCAGGAATCAAAAAACAAGTGTTTCCTACCAAAACAATGAGCCCTGAAGTAAATACACACTGCGTTTCCTTTTTCTAATGTAAGAAACTAGACATAAGCAATACTGCCTGACTGTGCATGATGTTTTACCTGGACCTGAGATTTAAGCACAAAGTAAAAGCTAAAAAAGCAGGTAGTTGCTATATGGTTGCACGAGGGTTTTGTGAAGGGAAACAACCAGCCTTCAGCTCCAATCTGCATTGTGAATTACGAGCTTCCCACGCCACTGTCACTTGTATAATGCTTGTAGCTGACTGCAGTCCTAATGTTGCTCTGCAGAAGTGATCTCAAAATAGAGGAAAACAGACCCATCTGTTAAAAACGGGCATCTCTTGCAAGCCCACAGGACATGGTTTCATCTACCTGCTAAGATTTTACCTACTCTTACAACAGTTGATCATTTAGATAATAAAGGCTCTGAGGAGAAGCTGTATTAAGATGTTAGTGGTTTTCATTACTGCCCAGCCATCCTCTAGAGAACTCGTAATCTTTCCACATAATTGAGCTTTCTTAATTATTTTAGAAAAAGAAAAAAGTCTTTTCAATATTTTCTCTTCTCTGAGAGAGGGAAAAGAGAGATTGGGAGACTGCCTAGCCAACTTCAGCTCAAAGGCATTCTAATTTTTCTCTTGGTGGGTAGCATGTTTTAGAAATTAAAATGGAAATACATATGTTGTTACCAGAAAAACAGCTGGATACTGATTTTCTTCATGAAAGCATCATGTAATACAAATCAACTAATCAGTGGGACCAAAGCTAGCCAGAAAGGCAGAGCTACTGTTGCTGTTGGGAACATAAGGAGTACAGGGAAGCTCTTATGAATTCTTAACTGTTTTGCATTGATACTAAGTTACTAAGTTACGTATTAAAAATTGCCCATGTGAGACAGGCACACTCAGATCTTCAAAACATTCAAGCGCTGATTTCAGTGGGAGTTATTATGTGTCTTCAAGGAGTATGTCCTGGTCCCCACTGACTTTCAATCCATCATCTCCACAGTTCAGAAAATGATAATATACTCCAAGCCTGCTTAGTAGCTGGGAAAGCCCCTAAAATAAGCCAGCTGGGAGGGTGGGGGGGAAATGGTGAGTGCAGCCAGTGTGGTGAAATATGTGACTATCATCCCCTTTGAAAAGGCTACACATCAGGAAGGCTCACCCTTGCCCACCCACCAGACAACATCAGCTTACACAGCTGAATCCTTGCCTGGAAAAAAGCCTTCTGTACCTAAATATTCTTCCCAGGATGAAATTGTAAAAGCTACTTCGAACTCTGCATCCAATGATGATCTATAGTATAATTTTTCCCAACATAACACCCCCTGTATTTGCTCTGTAAAGTTGGCTGGGATTAAAGGAGGAGCAGGCAGGAGAGAGAACTGGTTTTTACATCATGGGAGGCTCTCAGTGCCAAATCTGAACACCAGAGCAGACAGAGGGTTTGCATTCACATCAAAGTGTCTTACAGGCATCAGCACCAGCTAAACAGGCTGCTGTGAACAGCAGTATGTGCTGAAGGCACGGCCGGGACTGGGACAGCCGTGCAAACTGCAGCCGAGCATCAGCAGAGGGAGCGGGGGAAGCACGTACAGCTCTCCCTGGGCTTAGGGGAGGCCCATCTATTTGTCATGTCTCTGCATAATAAGTTCTCTAACTTAGAGGATTTTTAAGAACAAACATGACTGCTACAAGGAGCAGATCAGTGGTGGCAGTAGTTGTGAGAGGCTGAGAGTCAATTATTTTATGCATTGTATTTTCCACCACAGCGGTCTGGAAGAGATTGCTGTATTCAGAAAGCCATGGGCATCTTTTATTCTCCTGCCAGTTGTAATGAGGCTTTTGGGTACATTCTGCCTATAATGTGACACTATCTCCAGCCATTACTTCTGTAACATGCAGCCTCCTTAATCCATATAAGATACAACTCTCGTTATTCTTCCTATTGTTATGCTCCCTCCTGAAGACACTAATGAGATTATTACGAAGCTGTAAAAGTCAACTACTTTGATCTCAGGCTTGACTCTCAACCACTTTGATCTCAGGCCTCACTCAAGGTTGTTGCTGCTTTCTTGGCCCACTTTTAACACACCTCAATTAGTAATCTGCTGTAGTTACAGGCTGGTTCAAAATATTTTAAAAGCTAGTTAAGGTAAAATTACATGTCAAAGAAACAACATTAATCTGTAAGAGACATTACTATATCTGGCAACATTTCTAAACCTCTGAGCTAACAACCTGAAAAGCTGCTGTCACAACTGCAAGCAATTTTAGAACAAGACTGGTAGGTGCGTGGGAACCGTCAGCCCCTTGGACGTACAGAGAAGAGGGGATTAAACAGTGCCACAAACACCAGAGGGAGGGCAACAGTGCCAAAGCAAATAGTCCCTCCTACTGCACTCCTTATGCTGCTCCAACAGCTGAAATGAAAAGCATTTAGTGTCAGCCTGAAAACAGTATGGATGCAGACTAATGAGCTGGTGAATCTCTGTGTGTATTCTGCACACCAAAACTCATTCTCTGTCTGCAATCTGCAGACCTTCTCCAGCGTTAACTGTAGGTTTATTTAAGGAATAAAGGAATGTGCATGTCTGTGAGCCAGTAATGACCTGAATGTCACAGTTCACCGGAAATATTTTCAGTGGTAGCCCTTCTAATTGGATATTTTAGACGATAGTGGTTGTGAGCTAAGAGCAAGAGCAAACTTTTCTGCCCTGCTCAGCTCTGGCAGACATCAAGCTGCACTGTCTGTGCACCAGTGCAGCACCAGCAGCAGCATTGTGGTGCCATGGCCCATGCCCTCTATGTCTTCTCGTCCCCTCAGGTGCCAGGGAGTACAATGGTGACACCAGTAAGGAAGGGCCAAGTGGGGTCAGCTGCTTCCCTGGGCTTTAGAGTGAGCAGCAGCTCCTCCAGGCAGAGGCATTCCTTGGAATGGCCCTTTGTCCACACTGATCTTGGGGAACCTGAGCAGCCAGGCTTGGTAGTGTTGGAAGCATCTGGTATCTAGTGACAGATGCTTTATTGAGAGATTTTTGTATTTTTCCAAATTTGAAATTTTTACTAGACATATCTTTACTAGTGCTTTAGTGGCTGAATAGAATTATTCTGTAATTTTTTTTAACGAATACACTTCTAAACATATCAGTCACATTTGGCTAAATGAATGGTAATGTCATGTCATTCTTCAAATTGCATTTTGTGCAGGATGCCTCCTAATGACAGTTTAAAAGAGCAAGGGATTTGCATTGCAATGTTCTGCCTCCTTAATGAATGCATTTATTGTGTAATCTACTGCTAATGTTAGGTTTCTACTGACATTTACATGAACAGGTACACTGAATAATTATTTACATACATTATATAAGAGCATTTAAAATCTTAGTTTACACAGTGACATTTGCTGATTAACAGATTAGACAAAATCATGTGTAAATGAGTGCAAATTGATAGTTTGCATACACAATGTAAACTTGACTCTCAACTCTGCAGTGCACAGCCCACAGTAACATTTCCCTTGCTCTGCTGCACAGCAGTTGGGTGACTGTCACTCCTCCTAGACACAGCAAGGACTAGACTTAGTCCAAAGAAAATTTCCTACTACCTGCACAGTCACCTCTGAGAATGGAGAGTACAGCAGAGATTCTTGGGTGGTTTGCTCCCACTGAACATCTGAAACACTTTCTAGTGAGGAAATGAGTATGATGCCTACCTGGCCCTTTCATCTCAGCTCACCACAAAAGCTCTGGCAACGTAGTACTCAAGACGCTCCAGAACACAACAGCCAGAATAAACAGAAAGTCCTGAGATGATGTTCAAGGTAATTTCTCAGTGCTTACCAGAGTAATCTAAATCTGTGTTTTTGTAATCCAGCATTTGAGTGTGACAAAGCACGTGTTGGGAGCCCTGACCTCTAACAAAACGACCCAGCCCCCAACAGGCAGAGTCATAGAATGGCCTGGGCTGGAAGGGACCTTGAAGATAATCCAGTTCCAACTTCATACAGGTGATACATCCCCCTCTCAGGCACACATCTGGCTGTGGGACTGCCTGCTCTGACCATTCCTGCAGAAAACTAAAATCCTCTCCAGCACCAGTAGGCTCCAAAAGGTCCCCAAAATATCATGGCACCTTTTCAAAGAACTGTGAAGCATCACTCAAGGAAAGGTTCCTCCAGCTTCTGAGGACCTGAAGTACTTCTTCCCTATCCGACTGAATGCAGACCTGCAGCAGTCTGAGAGCTAGGGGCAAGGACCAGCAGTAATACTCAAAATCGCCCTTGGTGAGGGCTGCTGTGCTCTGCCAAACACAGAGAGGGGAGGGTGCCTGACGTTAATTCTCACAAGTCTCTCCTTCTGGCCTCATCAGCGTTGCACACATTGGACAGTTTCCTTCCTCTGGCATGCTGTATTACTGTACTCCTATTGGAGTCTTGCTGACTTACTGCTTACTTGTGTTTAAACAAGTTGTGCAGGTCCGTCTGGAGCAATAAACACCATAAGCAGGGACAGACCTGCCCTCCGTGCTCAAGTGGTGTTTGGGGGATTTCTGTTGATAAAGGTCTTGATGTCAAGGGGGTAGGGTACCCACCTTGCTCCTTAGTTAATAATTTCTACTAAATTGCTTTTGTCAGTTAAGATATATACATTCTGAAAGACAAGAAGAAATGTATTTCACCAAGCTAAAATCATGTTTTGCAGCTGCAGCAATTTATAACTTCAATTGTGCTACTCAGATTTCTCTTTCTTTTCTATTTCTCCAGATCTTTCTGACAGTGGAATCGCATTAAAGGTAATTTAACCAGGTGGGGAAGTGACACAGTTTTTCCACAGTGAAACTTTTCTAGGGAAACCTTTTGTGAAGTAGCATTGGAAAAGATACCGACAGAGGCTTCCACTTAATCCCTTTTATGTCACAAAATACATTTTAAAAATACAATGATTTGATACTGCCCTGGAGCACTTGCTTAATAAAAAGAAAACCAGGACTTAATTGAAGATTATATAGAACAGATTCAAAGAAAAAGTGACAGAGCTGTGCACCTCGTATGACTACCCCAGTTTTTGCCTTCCTGCAGACCTTTTCTCCCCAAGACAAGTATTTTTAAATATGGAGTGTCCACTTACCAAAAGAGAGGAAATGATTTGGTTCATTGGTAATTTGCCAGATTTTGAAAAGACGTGGTATAACTGACTCCTGAAATTATTATTAAAATCTTTACAGAGCACTACACAAATAATTATCCTCAACATTCATACTTTCCATGTTAAGCTTTGGAAAGTCTCTGATAATATTATTCCTTTGCATTAGCTACTAACCATGTAAGTCAGTACAAATAGGTGACATTGTTATTGTATCTGTACTAGTGCCAAAGCATTGTAATGAAGATTTTAAGATCCAGTGGAAAGTACATGCACTGTGATGACAGTTTTAGGAAGCTTTTGTGATATTTTTAGATGCATTCCTAATATCGCTGTGACCTATCTATTGCAGGCCCAGATCAAAAATCACTTTAATCTTTTCTCAAGCAAATATCATAAATGCACATAAACTTTTCCATCACGCCCTGAAACGCTAAAATTTGGATCATAAAAAAAATAGGACAATTTAAAAAATATCAGTGGTTTACCAAACATCACACTAATTTGAGTAAATAGAAATGAAGGGAGAAGAAATGCAACCCAGAAGAAAACTACTACAAGAAGGGAATGTGCAAGAACTAGCAGAAGAGAGATGACAAAAGCCCCTTTAGAAAGCAGAAATCAGCAGCACACTAAGAAATAAGCCAGGTAGACCACAAACATTTTCCTTGGAAGACATAAAACAAAATGTTATAAATGTCTCAACAGATAACAAAGCTAGAATGAATATTTAAAAGGACTGTTTTATCTTATAACAAAATGCATTCAAAATCACACACGCTGTCTTTGTTTGCTTGTTAGTAAGACAAATCCTCTCTAAGGAGCATGTTGATAGAGGTCTAGCTAGCATTGCTCACCGTTCTGTGCCAACACAGCAAGGTCACTTAGAAACTGCATTTATTCAACTTCTCCATTGTTACTGAACTCCTGTGAACACCCTGTGAAGAGGGTTCAAGTAAATCTAATAAAACCCCAAAATTACATGGGAAGTTAAACTACTTCATTAAAATAAAGATTATTTCATTAATAAAATGCCTTACCTATAGCACAGTGTAAATTATACTGTATAAAACCCAAACAACTCAGAACTCCTAGTGAAAATGGAAGAATCCCTGATGAAAACATAAGATAAAAAACATATTCAGAAACAGTCTCAAGAAAGTATATTTTAATTAACCAGACTTCCCAGGAAGAAGTGTCTTGAATGAATGAACAAATGAGCAAGTTAGACTGAGAACAGACAAAGCTGCAGCCTCAGGAGATGAGAGGTTCTCCCTGCCTTGGTTGCCAGAATGAAGTGGCACAATGACCAGGAACACACCCCTGAGGCATACAGAGGGGAACCCTTATACATTTATTATTATTGATCTAACTACAAGTCAGATGACAGCAGTTTCTTCCTCTTTTGGAGATTTCTTCCTCCTACTGGAATGCCAGAGGAAGGACAGCATTCCAGTAGCCAGGCATGAGTGAACACAAGCAATAACCATAGGTACCCATTCTTTCAATGAAAAGTTCTGCTCTGCTCTATGAAACAAAGACTGGCATTACTTCTTTAGCCAACCACAAAGAATACGATGACCAGGAATGACAGAAAACAAGCCATTTTATGGAGGAACGAGACTTCATCTTGATCTCATTTTCTCTTGAGATTCCACATCATGTGAAAAAAGACAAGCAGGTCCTTGTTATAACATGAGGTAAAAGGGTTCCTAAAAGTTACCTGATGGCCATATTGTGAGATGCGGTTCCCAAAGCTCTCCGACCCAGTATACACAAGGCAAAGGAAAGCGTCACTAGAGGAGAATCCTCATCGCTGTCCAGGTGCTACGAAGTTTCAAGATTAGAATGTTACTCTAAATGCAAACATCATATTTAAAAACACCACAATACTACAGCTGGTGACATTCACAAAATTTGCATGTAGTTGGACCTACACACCAAAACATTCTTTGCAATTAAAAAGAATAAGAAGGAAGACCATCACCATCAGAGGATTTTTGCCAAATGCAAGCTTATTTTGACTACTGGCTAGAAACAAAACATTTCATTCTCAGGTAGTGAGATCCCAAAGGAATTGAACTTTGGTGGTAGTGGTGGGGTTTTATTGTGGGGGTTTTGTTTGTTTCCCCTCCTCTCTGATCTGACATTCAACACCAGAGGAATTTCTTAACGTCAAGAGATACTGCAGCTGGAGACAGCCAAAACCCTTTTCACGGGACACAGTTCCTACGAAACCCTACCACAGATCCCACAAGTACAATCTATTTGGAAAAGTTGAGAGGCACACATTTTCAGTGAATAACAGTATCTATCAAAATGGTTGATGACACTGACTGCCCATGTTAACAAGCAGTCAGAACATTTAATTTCTATTTACTAGTTCAGGTTTTTTTACTGGAATTTTCACAAAGAAAACTTTGCTATCAAGCAGGACTAAAGAACTGAAACAACCCCTCATGCATGTTAATCTTCAAGAGGATACAGATTATTATTTCAGTCCATGCAATAAGTAAATTCTTAGAGCTTTCTTTGACTCTAAAACTGAAGCCAATTATACTGGAGAATGTAGCTCCTTCTATAAAACACATTGATTTGGGTTATGTGTATAGTGAAGTTTTTTATCCCATCTCCTACATGATCTTTGCCTCTCTATAGTCAGTGAACTAAAAAACAGAGGTAAAATATGTAAAAAAAAATAGAAATGTGTGTGTGTGGCACCAGTGCAGGCATTCATTTGCCTTTTGAAGTCTAATTTACATGTTTCAAGTCTATTGGCATCCCTAAATCTATTCTTGAATTTGAAAATCTAAGCCACAGAAAAAGTGAAAAGGCATCATTTAACAGGGGCTTTCCCCACACCATGCAATTCTTTGTGTGTCAGAACTTGGGAGCTGAGACATGGAGATGGGAAAGAAAACATGTGAAGTATTCCCAGTAGGAGGAGATGGTAGGAAAGGGTTCTGAAGACAATTCAATGAAAATACTATCAATATAATGATATGCAGGGGAACTGGTGGAATGGTACTCAGCATTAGAGACATGAAAAGGAACCAAAGTGGAGCAGAAATATTCGGTGATGTTCCAAGAAAGACTCAGTGACGTTACACCACCCAAGGTCCATAATGGGATGTGCAGTCTGTCATCCTGAGTGGAGGAATGCACAAACACAGCGCATCGTGGCCAGGAAAGATACACTTCTCCATTTTTGCCATTATCAGCAATAATCAGAAAATTAGATCGAGGCAATATGCTTGTTTGAAACTGTATTCTCCCTCTGGGCTATTTTGAGCATTCCATAGAAATAGAGTAGTGCCTTTCTGACGAATGACTGCTGACCATCAGTAATCTTAGTGGCTCAGAGCACGCAAATGCACAGCTCTACATCTGCCCATGACCTTCTGGAGCTGCAGGGTGATTTCACACAGTTTTATGGCATGGTTCATGTTCAAGTCTCGAGTTCCCAGAGGTGACCTATGGCAGCAGTGAGTGTGCCATGCACTCCCCCACCATTCTGCCACTGTACTCAAATATAGGCAAACTTTTGGAAAGCATACAAAGACATCACAGACATTTGGCAAATGTACCAAACACTGGTACTGAAGGAACTGTAATGCTCTCATGACATTCTCTGAATGGAGCCTGCTCTAGCAGTACTTCTGTGAGCACATGATCTATCCATGCTTTCTAGAGCTGACGAAATTAACGCTGATGGAAATGTGAATAGTAAGTAATTGTTTCTGTATTCAAAAACTAAGGCTCCTTAAGACTCCATTTTTTGCACATGGTTAATTTCCAAAATATGCCTTTTCCATTCCACAAAACATATGTTTTCTTTTTACATTATATCTAAAAGCTTATATGAAATAAATTTCATTTTACTAATCCTGAGCAAAAGAGTAGCCACACATAATTTAACTCATATCCCAAGAATTAAAACTAATACTACTAAAAATTAAAATTGACACATACCTCTACCCTTTTTCTAGCACAGAACTGAATCCAGTCCAGATAAACACTGCAGAAGCTAGCTCTTGTTATTCCTTGGAGACACGGAACATAATCTTCATCTATGTTAACGTTAAACATCGCAAGGTCACGTTCAATATAATGCCACTTTGCATAAGGCTGCAGTATCTTTTGCATGGATTCGTCTTTTATCCAGTCAAGGATTTTGGGAGAACTTGCTGTAAAGTATATTATACTCTGTTGACAAAATGTGCAAATGTTAGTCACTCTTATCCCTGATTAAAGCAGACGTATTTTACACAGGAAAGAATAAACCAAATAGGACCACATTAAGAACTGTAATGGTACATATGTTTCTTACATTTTACTGCTTAGCATCATTGCTTCCCAAAAGCATTCAAGTTAGAAAGATGATAATTGATATTGATAGCAGACAACAGAAAAGAAGTCAGATTTTTAATATCTTTCTGCCTTACAGGAAAACCAACAGAATGACAGGAACAGAGTTCCAGCATTCAAACACGTGAATACTAGTGGGGTTCTAGAGTCTATCACCGCGAGTGTGATACTGATAATAGCTTAGGCATATTTTGAAAAAGAAGTAGTAGATGGTCACATCCTCAGAATAGGGCTCTTTTTTCCTCAGTGGACTTACTGTTTCCTGGGAATGATGCTCTCCTAATTCTTTATTAGCCACAAAGATGAGATGTGACTGATGTGTATGACACAAGTCTGTTATTTGTCAATGCAGCAGGTAAAGAATAATAGATTTTTTCTTATATGTTGGGTTAAGAAGCTGATAACTGTTATAACTAAATTTGATTTTAAAGCACTGAAGGGGGAGCAGCATTCAGCAGGAGCTCTTTTACCAAATACATAAATGTTAGAAAGCAGTAATACACGTCTCATATTTGTGCCTGAGTTTCTAACTTTAAGTTCCTCCAACTGCTGTATCTAGACACGTTAAAATAACAATAAATAAAATAGTAATAAAAAAAAAAAATCTATCCAAACACAACTTAGAGCATCTTTTCAAAACAATATCCAACTTAAGAAGAAGTTCCAGTGTTTTCCATCAGCGGGAAAGTTCCATTATAATGCTTTGTAACATTAATTTAGAGTTGGATTCCAAAGCAAACGAGGAGCAAGTGTACATGACTGAAGATCATGTGGTTCTACTTTACCCAGTCAATGGAAATGAAAACATGATGGATTATAGAGGGCAGAAGCACTACCAGCCCTTTTAAAAACCCCAGATGCTCTCCATAGCTTATCTTTCAAATTGTACAAAAAATACACAAGTAAGGGGAGAATCAAGCTTCAGAGGAAGAAGACAAGTCAGACAGATATTGACAGGATGGACCCTTAACTCCTTGGCATGTGGAGAACAATACACTCTTTAAAAAAGATTCATGCAGAAACAATAAGAGCCAAAAACATGGCACCCAGTGAATACACAGACTTCTTGAATACTAAAAGATGTTTAAATAAGAATATATTGAGAAGAGATGGAAGAGGCACAAGGGAAAAATATCACACTACTTGGGCAGGAAATTACTTCAAAATATATGCAGAAGGGCTACAGGAGCTGACCCACTTTATTTGTGGGGAATAAAAATCCTTTTATAAGAAGAAATATATGCATTTCTAAGCTGTCCATGAAACTGCAAATGAAATAAATATGACTGTAGGAATAAGATGCTCAGTGCAGCTCATTGTTTAAAAGACCAATACAATAATTATTCTTGAGGGATAGAACTAAAACAAAGCATACATTCTCTTTGTTGATTTTCAAGATAGAGTTTGCTTTTTTTATTATCCTCATCTGTGTTTACAAAGAAGCTGATTCAGCTGGGAGAAAAATCAGACTTGCAATCAGACAGAGAAACAACAAAAACTTCTGTCACCTAATTAAATTCTGCTCTTGTTAACTCTTCCAAGATATGTTTTGTGCACAAGTACATCCTCAGGTATATGGCAATTCTGAAACAATATGGTAAATATTTACAATAGTGTAAGCTACAGAGAATAAACCAGAAACACTCCAAATGCTCAACGCAATGGAAGTGCTGTTCCTGCAGAAACTCCAGCCTAAGTGTTTTTCAAGTTTGAGATTTATGTGACCTGAATACTGCCTTATCTATAGCTCTTTTTACAATTACGTTCACACTGTTAAAAAGCAAGTGTCAAGGACTTTTGAAATGTTCACAGTGAAACTGCACAGGATCTTCATCTAAATTCCCCCCGAAGAAAGAGCTGGGGAAGGAATGAATTCTCACCTCTGTGTCTGATACTGTTTATTTGGAGGCAAGCATTAAATAAACAGGAAAAAGCCTGATCTAATACATATTATAATCTTCTCACTTCCCAAGGTTGCACTAAGGATTTTACCAAATCTTTTTAAAGCTCCTGTTTATGAAAAAAACTAATTACTTTAAAAATACAAGACGAAAATATCCATATAACTTTCTTTTGGGAAGTGTCATTCTAAAGAAGGGATCTCCTTAGTCCACTGAGCCCCAGCCCAGGCTAATATTGAAGGTGCCAACAGGTTATTCTCTTCTGTTCATCCTTCCCTAAAAAGAGAAGTAGATTAAAAAGACCGACAGCCTGAGAATGAAGATCGACCTTTCTGAGCATGAAGGTCTGTCAATGCAGTATAATAGTACTGCCTCAAATAAATCCAACTAGAAGAGATGTGATTTTCACACTTCCAGAGCCATCAGCGGTGATCATGAACTCTGCATACAGCAGAGATGGAGCCACAGCCCAGCTCAGTGATGTGGAGAGCATTTAACCTCCCTTTTACTCAAAACAGGCTCCACTAACCACACTTGTATCACATGGGATGAAAGTTTGTCTAAGCCATCTTACCTATGTCAGCTGCTTCTCAGGTGTTTCCAGAACTAGAAGCTCTAAACCACCTTTCAGTTGAGTTTTATGTCCCATGTGATGAATCTCACACTTCCCACAAGTCCTCCATACACTAACCCATTTAAAAGCACAAACACAGTTCCAGTTTACAAAGCACAATTCTTCACTGCCTTGAACTAATAAGATGCTGATTTGATTGCAACTTTGACTGGGATTTTTTCAATCTCATTCCCCATCAAAAGCTGAGTCATATGCCAGCTTGCAGCAGTTCATGTTCCAGTTATTCAGGTTACCTTTTAAACTAAAGCAAAGCAATTGTAGCAACATACTCATTACAGGTTAAAGAAGGGTGGTTTTTTGGTTTCTTTTTACTTTAGTTACGTTGCTTTAAACCAATTTATAGCCACAAAACCCACTTCTAAAATGAAAAACTCATGCTCACATGCAGTTTTATTTCTAATTAGTTTATTAAACAAAGCAGGTTGGTTACCAGGCCCTACTGCCTGCAAAATTATTTATGAAATCCCAGAAGTAATCAACTGCACGATCAAAGCAGCTTTTTAAGGCAATGAGCTTGTTTTTACTACATTGGTTCATTTGCAAAAAATGGTGATTAACTTATGTACAACAGGTCTCTCTCTGATGTTGACAGATTTTTTACAGTTGCAGAGATATAAGTAGAAAGGAGATGTCAGGGATGGTTTGGAGCTTTAGTAGCTGGCTTCATAATAGTACCAGTGGAAAAGGAAGCATCACTTGGCTCTTGCTGTTTCAGTAGAAAACTATAAAGCTCAACAAATTCTTCATTGGCTGGACTGGGAATTGTTTTGGCAGAGGATGAAGATGTCTTGCTAGACTATAAGGTTCAATTATTTTGACAAATTAGTATTTGTGTGGTTATTTTGGTCTTAATAACAATGCAAATATAGAAGTGACGTAAATGAACTGCTGTGTAATCAATGGAATAAACCAACTTCAAATGTGCTGTGGTATATATGCAAAAAAAGTACATTTGAGAAATAGCTCTTCAGAGGTTTCACAAGAACTTTATGCTTGTTAAGATCTTTTTTTTTTCCCAGAAAAAAAAAAATAAAAAAACAGTGGAAAGGCCAAGACAAGAAGAAATAACAAACTGTTAGTGAAGTTTGTAAGAATGAAAGAACATAAGTAAGAACACTTCGTCTGACTTTATCACGAGAGGATGGAACTCACCTTCTTGACCTCCACTGAAGCATGCCTGCCATTTTCTGTACAAACTAATGCAAGTCTAAACGATCAGAATTAAATTTAGCAAAGGGAGACATGAATTAATTATTCCTATTCCAGTGAAAGGTGTCCCTGCCCATAGGAGGAGGGTTGAAGATCAAACCAAATGATTCTATGGTTCTGTGGTCTAACATCAAGTCAGTCTGACTGCCAGACTGTAGTGCAGATGGCTAAACATAAAGCAAAAAACTTCAAATGCTCTTTCTTCTACAGACAAGCAGCATTCGCTCTGTTTGACAAACCTGCCTAGGAACAAAGTCCACTTCAGCCAAGAGTTTACCTTGATGTAGTATCTGATAAGGATTCTGCGCAGGTCGAACACTTGCAGCATGGTTGCAGCGTTGTTGTCAATGATGCTGTATCCTTCCAGGATGTACTGGGTTCGTGTTATCTCCCACGTCAGCCAGCGGAGGTTAAAGGCTGCATTACACGACAACAGGTGAGGCAAGTGCCCGGGCTTACAACAGCAGCAGCCTTCGTTGTCTTCATCTCCTTCTGTGATAGCCTCCACTTCTCTCTGCTGGCAATATGTCCCTTGGCAGCAAGAAAAAGAGAGTGTGCTGCCAGTTATTGGGGGAGGAAGAAACAAAGGATGTCTTGCAAGCTCACATTCAAAGTATGTTTGAAGGTTGTACGCGCTTAGCAAAAATCTAAACGAGCGAGCTATGGCAACAAACTCGTTGTGCTGATTGATCCATGTGCAGCAGCAAATAAAGGGCTGTACATTACTCATTTACTATCACCTACAGAAGCCAAAAGGGCTTGATCTAATGTTCTAGTTCTAATAGGTTCTGAGCTGAGCTAAACTACAGACCACAGCTTCTGCCTTAATAAAAACTCGCCAGGAAGCAACACTAAAGAGTCTCGCTTCATAAGGCACATTAAGCAAATTGATCCAAGTCTCAGTCTGCTTCTTTAACTAACAAACTGGATCCAGAGAGAGATTTTAGTGTGTCAGAGCACTTGTAAAATCTGAGTTTTAGCAAACTATCTTGGAAAGCAGATTCCAAAAATAACATTTACCAGGTTGTTCTCTCTCCCACTGGACTAAAAGCTACTCTGGATCAAACATCTCTAATGAACAGCACTAGTGGCAGTACATCACAAGAACAGAACAGCTTTCTAATTAGTCTATTACACGGGCTTTAGATCAAAGTAGAGTAGATTTTTCTAAAAAGGATATGTTACCTCAAAAAGAAGTCATGAGGCAGATGCAGAAACAATAATGCAGACTCTGCATTTCCAGCCTGTGCTGCGCACACTAGATGGTCAAGCTAAGTCCTCGTGGATTTGAAATCTATAAATGCGGTTTCTATACCATGTAGGGCACTGCTAATAAAGACTGAGGCAGACACCCATGTGCTGCCCCCAGTATTCTCAAAATACATGAGTTTTATGTTCTTGATCTATGCTTCTTTTTAAAATTGACTCTCTGTAGGCTGTTGCAGAACTTAGTCCCCACTGAGTTTGTGCATGAAAAACCATTCAAGGCCATCTCCTGTGATGCAAGCTACACATCTTGCACAGGCCTTCTGCCAGAGGTTCAGTATCACCCCACAAACTGCTGACTCTGTCAGCTTCCAGACAGACGTGATGGGAGAGGAAGATGTGAGACACTGCACTGCAGTTCAACAGCTCCCTCCACACCAGGGCCAACAGACCTGCTGTGTCACTGTAAATGGGAGAAGAATTTGGCTATGTTCATCATCTATGTTCGACCAGGAAAGGACTCAGAGCCAGCTTCAATTCCCTGCAGTCTGCCAGCACCCCAAAAGAGAGCCTGGAGCAAGGCAGCATCCCTAAGGCCTTTCTGTGGAGCATGATGACAATTGCTCTGCCCTGACTGACTGTTCCAATCCCATCACAACTCTCTGGTCAACAACCTGTGAACTTCAGTTTGTATCAACAGAAGTTGCATCTAGAATATTCCTTTCTCATCACTAAGGAAAACCTTTCAAAATACAACAAAATATACTAAAGTATTGGTTATCACCTCTTTTTTACCTGTGCACCTGCTAAAATGTATGCAGCAAGCAAAACATACAAGTAAAAAAGAATACAAAAACCAGAAGGAAATGTGTGAGAAAAAACAGAATTGTAGCCCTCGGAGATGGAGGAAAAAGATCCAGTGTATTCCAGTGTTCTCTGTTCAGTTTGCTATGAATGAAAATTTACACTATGAACCCAGTGTTGCTCACACACTGATATGCATTTCTCCTTAGACTTCAGGGATATACAATATGAAAAATTATTAAATGTCTTCAGGTCATCTAAATATAAATATCTTGCCTTTCAATATTGCCAAGTACAAAACATGACCTATTAGTCTGACATTTCCAGTTGGACTGGACATGAACTGGGCTGCTTCTGCTTCATATTTCACAGATTTCTACATGAATTAACACATTGCTCAACAGCAAAAAAAAAAAAAAAAGGACTGTGCTGGGTCAGCAGATGCTTCTGTGAAGCTAAGTCAAAAGACATAGTACTCAAACTGAAGCAGGGAAAACATTTCTTTGTACATTGCTTGACAAGAGTAAATAAATGCTCCATGCTGGTGCTGTTACTATTGCTGTTATGTTTATTTTTGAAAGTTTAAAGGTCTCTCAGTATTACACTGAATTTAAGAGAAGATATATCTTCATCCCAGGTGCTAAATTAAGTATTGCCAAATGTTTGCAAGTGATGAAAAATGAAAACCACAAGGAACAACTGATCCCCCTAAAACAATAGGATTTCAAGATGCCTTTGTTCAGTCTGTGTAACTATTCACGTATTTTTTTTTCTTTTGGTATGGAAATGTCGAATTTTATTTCTATGGAAGGCTGTACTCTCTGTACTACCTCTTTCAATAAACGCCAAATATTATTACTGCAGTTTCTGTAATTACTAGAAAATTGCAGTTTTCTTAGGGGGCATATTTTGTAAAATACAGGGCCTAAGGAAGTTGGTGAGGTAAAGAAAAAACGAATTCAAGAGACCCTCAATGTTTAAAGGAAACTGTCATCACATGCATAACAAACAGAAGACAATGCCAGAGCATTATTTGCATTCTTAGCTAATCCAACAGGTTAAAATGCCTCCAAGTTGTCTTTGCTAGGTAATTTTAATCAGCTAGAGTTAAAATTATACTACAGGGGGTGCAATCAATGTTGAACTTGAGAAGCAAGAGTCATTCTAACACGGACTTGTTATTACAAAACACAGGGGAAACAACCAAAGCAGCTCATGTGGTCGTTTTACTGAGTTATTCCAAAGAATGAAATCAGGGGTGTGCTCTTCAACATCTGGCAAACATGCACTTGATTAACAAAAGCTGTTTGATGGACTTGGGTACCACCACCTTGGGGATTTGGTGTCTTTACTGCTTGCAGAGCCTCTGGGGTATCCCTGTCAAGTTTAAAGGTGTAACCTAAGCCATGGCCAGTACTCTGACAAAACACCAAATCCTCATTCCTGCTGATTAGTATTTCCCAACAATACCCACTAAAAGGACTCAAGTCCACGAAGACAACATTCAGCCTTGATGCTCAAGTACATGTTGGTTCCCTCCCAGTTCTTTCAGCGAGTTCTAGAATGACTGCCAGTAATTTTCTCTCATCTTTAATGGAGCCTCGCTTTGGTCCTTAGTGCACTGGTTGGACTTCAATGCCAGGCTGGCATTTTACTGTAAAATTTCATTTACCAGTGCATACATCAATCCTTTTTGGTTCATTACTCCAGACATTGGTACCTCAGAAGCTAATGTGCTCAGCTTTACCCATTAAGCCACAAGGGACAGGACACAGTAAATGAAGTCAAGCATTTGTGTACTTCTTTTACAGAAGGCTGGCCCTAGACTTTTTTGTATGTGCTATAAGCTGATGATTTAAATGACAACTTTTATATTGCTTCTCAAAAAATTAGCAAGTTCAAGCAACTCTGAGAGAATTATTCATAAAACCAAAGAGCAGGGAACAGAACGTGCACTTCACTTCTGCAATACAATTAAGTGTAGTACCATTAAATATTAAAATACAGGAAAATGTTTTCACTACTAATTAGTCATTTCAAAATCAGAGGGAAAACATCTTTTTACATTTCTTTCTGCAGGAGAAGGAAAATAATCTCGTGTACTTCACTCAAGTTTAATCATTCACTCTGACCCTTGCTAGTATAGATGAGACCAATTCATTTGTAAGATATCTAACACTGGAGGGTTGCCAAAAATCCATCAATGTAAAAAACATGTGCCTGCTGAACAAAGCAAGGTCAGCCTGTGTGAGCTCAGGAGAAAGCCAGAACTTGGAGCTCTTTGTATTTTCCTGACACATCAGGATTTGAGGACAGACTTGTGCTCTGCCAAAATGATCTGACCTAAATGGAAATGAGAAAACTGAAACTGAAGACTCTTGCTTCAAGAGGATAAAATACACCTAAATGAATGATCACCCAGCCTTTTAGAATTTAAGGCTGAAACCATAGAGTGCTTTTGAATTCAATTTTGAAAACTCACTGAGTGAAAAATATTTTTCAAGTTCTGAGGGGCCAGAAGGAAAAATCCATTACACAACCACATACTTCTAGGAACAGTTTTAACTTCCATAAAGCACTTCAGTTTAATAACACATGCAGGACAGGGACTAATTATGGTGGCTGAAGGCAGCAACAGCTTGAGCCCTGAGGATTGCTGACATATGAGCAACTAGGGTGCAAATCCACACAGAAAGGGCTCATGCCCAGGGTAACTCCTTTCCTAAGCCATGCAGAGGTCTTTCCACAGATGACTCCACAAAAATGCCTGGTTGCTCACCATTTGTTCGGCAAAATCAAGCACACTAATGTCTTACAAATAAAAGCATTACAGTAGAATTGTCTGGCTCTGCTGCAACAAGCTGTGCTGCAAATCCGAGTTTTCCCAAATTCTGATGGATAAGGCTCCTTCTCAACTAACATTTCTTTTCTGCTCAGGCTAGAGGCTTAATAAGCAGCAAGTTATCACACAAAATAAGCACAGAGAGCATAATTACAGCCATTGAAAGGCCATCCTCTACTGAAACATGCATCAGATATGGTCCTAGAAACACAAAAAAACCAAATACTTCAAAGAGGAGTGAACTGAGCTCACAAATGGAAACTCATGAACCTCAGAATTAGACACGTTCTGGAAACCAGCAATTTTTTTGGCTCCTTCCTGCTCTTTTGCTTGTGGAACTGAGATAAAGAACAGTAATTTATAGGCTCTGATAGTCTCAGTTTTTTCAAAGAAAAATGTCAGGACTTAAAAAACAGTATCAATTCCTCAAACATCAAAGCTCTTAGTTATAAAACTGTGGTTTGGCTTTCAGCTGCTTCAGGTGCTTGTACGTCTGAAAAACAATCTGTTTTTCAAACCAGATCAGTTGCTATAATAACAGGCATCCCCTCTCCTCAGAAACCTTTCCTTTTCTTGGCCCACAGAGACACATTAAGAAAGCCCACATGGACGTAGCATTCTCCAAAGATGTTTGTTGTTGAATTTGCAGCTACAAAATACCACAAAAACTTCTCACGCCACATCTTTCGCAGTGCAATGCAAGATGCAATATTTTGGTTTTGGCAAAAATTATTTTCTCAATAAAAAGGTTGCACTGCATTTAACATTTTCCTTCCTTCCAGAAATCTTCTCCAGTGCACCCATAAATACATATCAAATTGTGAAAGGAACAAAAAGGAAAAATAGACATCAAATATTTATTCCAGTATGTGCTACAGAAACTATTCTAAGCCTATTTGAAATTCATAGACAGCTTCCACTGTTAGAGCATCACTGTACGCCTAGAAAGGCTTGTACATCACAGATTTCCTGCATTCAACATAAAATATCCTCTGCCCTGTTTCATGCTGTTCTTCACAATTAAATCACCAAGATTAAAGAAACCCCTTTGCATCCTTTCCGTCCATATTTCTAGTATTTCCAAGGATTGTGTCTCTCAGTCTTTGTGCTTTCCCCCAAACACTGCACTTTTGGTTTTGAACCTTCTCTCCCAAGGGATGTGTCAAAAATGCTGTTTTCCCCTCTTTATAATTTATCAATACCTTTTAATGTTCTGGTACGTACATTGAACATACCTCAAGTGTGGTCTCAGGAAAGACGTGAACATGGGCACTTTTATTTCCCAACAGCAAGAAGTGATTTGTAAAAAAAATAAAAGCTTCAACAACTCTTTAAATAAAGAATGATTCTTCCTAGTGCTACAGAGCCTTCAGACACAAAAATCAAACACAAATAAATATTCCTTACAATGGTAATGTACTTGCTACTGTAATAAAACTATGCAGCATACACATATGCTGCAGAAATGAGTAACTGTCCTTATTAGACATCGTTACTGTGCCTAGAGCACATAGCCTGAGCTGGCTGCTTTCATACACCATTTTGCGTGGGAAATAAGCTAGCTAACACAGAGAGAGCCCCACAGGCAATCCCATCCTGCTGCCACAGCTGCCTTCCACTGTGTACAACTACATCTGTGTCCGCTCTGCGTCTCTTGCCTTGATCCATCTAATGAAGTTCCAAGTGAAGCATGAATATTGCACGTGCAACATGCAATAACAAAAAAATCACAGCAGAGATTTACATGTTCATTAAATGAGTGAAGATTACTAAGCAGGAGTTAGAAAACAGTTCCTGAAGACTTCAACAACACCATCAGTAAGTAGTTTCTACACATGTAATGCCTAAACGAATATTCTCTAAAAGACACTTCATAGACACACAGACTAAACAGGAAAACATTTTAAATCTGCCTTGTTCTACAGGGAGCTCGTGAGAGGGAGATATTTTGACATTGCTTCAGTTTGTTCCCTGATTGTGGGTTTTCCCATCTCTTCCTTTCAAATTAAATGATATGTTATGTATTTCTTCTGGCAGGCTGCTTTTAGCATTCCGCTGTGGTCTAACACAGACAGCAGAGTTAAGTTACTGAAAGGCTCAATTCCCCCACACCACTGTGCAGCTCCTTGGAAGTGTTCCCCTAGTTTCAGCTCATTACTACCTTCTCTTTGCTTTCCATAAAGGAGGAGCTGGGCATTTCCTGTCAATGCCTGGAGATCTTGAGCCTCCCCCGCTGCTTTACACTCAGGATGAATGACACAATGGAGGCACATCCCCTCTCTGTCCACAGAACAGGAGAGTGAAGAACTAATTCATCCAAGTTGCTTACTATGAACAGGACTAAAGACAGATGAAAGGAATCCCAGATTTGTGGACTCTCTTCTTTCAGTCTGCTCAGTCTGTACCTTCTTATGCTGCCTGCAGGCATTTGGTTGGGTTTGTTTTATCATTTAAAAGCTGAGACAAATGCTTCTATTACAAACAGTTAGAAAGGCATCTGGATGAGTCACTTATAAAGCCAAGTCTCAATTAGGATGGACTGCAAACTGGGGAGGCAGCAAGTGCCTCCTGCCCCAGTACACTAAAATTCAGAAGGCTCTGTGACCCCTTCTCGAGGCACTACCAGTATTGCCAGCACAGCTCTTCAGCTGCCACAACGAGAAACACCCATAGGAAAACCCAGAGCTCCACAAGGCAAATATTGATTTTGGTTTAGTCATAAACAGAAAACAGTCACAGAGAACACTGTTGTGATTCACTCGTTTCCAAAGCAAACACAGATTTCCTATTTAAGGAACAGCAGATTTTTGGGGCCCTCAATTAGAATTACTTGTTTGAAGTTAAGTAGCCAAAGTTCAGAAATTACAGATTACAAGTTCCTCCTCTAGCCCTTCTTCCCCCCTTGCGGGAAATCATTCTGTACAATGAAAGGAATCAGGGTTCCCTGTGAAAAACAGTGCATGGCCAGACAATTAAAAATAGGAATGCAGGGTGCCCAAAACAGAGCCTGGTGCTTAATAACTGCCACTTGACTTTGTAAACTATCAGGTGCTTCCAGGGCAGTTCCATACACTCTCTCAATGCTGCAGAAAAAAAAAAAATCCTACTGTATTCAGTATTCAGGCTGTATTCACCAGCCATTGGCAAGATTTGAAATGGGGAAGAATGTGCCAGTCCACACTGGAGATGGCTCTTGGTGCTGCTTGGGGAAGCCTGCTCTACCTTTCTGCCCCTGTAGGCAGCAACCCTGTTCAGAGGAAGGAGCAAAGAATGCCTTCCAAGGAAGAATTTCAGCTTCAGCTTTCACACAACTTCCTTTGAATAGCCTTGGTTCATCCCCTTATGAACTTGTGCATTCAGGTCAGCCCCTCTGTCTCCTTCTACTCCGACGAGTGCCTGGGCATGCCTGTGGCCCACAGCCCCACCAGAGCAGCCCAGCTTCTTGTTGGCAGCAGGACCAAACCACGTACAGGAAGGGCACAGTTCTGCAGCACAGTTTATCTAAAGCACACCAGCCCTCATGGGGTTCCTAGAGACACAAACAACCCTCTGGTGTCAGCACATCACCCCAGCAAGTCTCCACTGGGCACACAGCAGATTATCCGCTCGCATTTTGGAGTTCATGCGGCTTTTGTTATAGTCTGCATCAGGCAGATCCAGGCATCCTTATCTGGCGTGTGCTTGGTTCCCCTCTGGACTCTTTGCTTCTCCTGCTCCATCCTTAAGCAGGCTTGTAATTTGTCTGATTTCTCTGGCACTCATTCTGCACAGCCCAGTGGGGCTCAGCTCTCACATGGAATGGCAAATGCTACATGTTTGAGCTGGTTTTGTCTCGGGTGAGCTCCTTTATTCACCTCTACATGGCTTCTCATTTCCAGGCCAAACAACAGAATAGCAGTACACACACTCCTAGTTCCTCTTCCCGTAACAACTCCTCTATCAAATACTCTGAAAATCAGAGAAACCTTCTTTACATATCATGTCTGTGAGGACACAAAATAACCACAAATTTTCTTTTATTCTTGGAATAGCAGTATTCAGTGGGTTCAGAGAAGACAGGGAGTCCATTTTCCTCCCATTTCCAACTATTTCCTCTCCTAGTATTGAGCAGACTCTTCCCCCAGTGATACTCGGAGGGTAAGGAGGAATAGGGGACTAGATTTGTACTGAAGATGAGATAATCTAGGTGAAACCACTATTTCCCCACTGCTCTCCTCCTCCAGTAACTGGCACTGCTTTCCAGTTCAGTTTGCTGCTGCTGTCTTGGTCCAAGCCCAGTGAACACTCAGGTAAGAAAGCGGCGCTGCTTTGCAGATTGCCAGCCTCATGAGAGCTCAGCTGGCTCTCAACAGCAGCCCATGAAAGATATGAGAGGCTGTGGGGCTCAGCCCCAGTTGAATTTAAAGACCTGCGGCAGCTGGCAGACATGCTAGATCTATTCATAAAGTAAAAAACAGTATTAACTACAGTTAATTAACACTAAACAGCATTAGGCAATCTGCATGAAAGGTCAATTTTCAGACACATTTAATTACCTAAACTGTGATTTTAGGGAATACAGAGATGCGTCGACAGGTGGCACACTGCAATTTTTGAGCTTTGCTCTCAGATCCAAATGCCAAATGGCACTTGCTGCCTGTGAATGATCCTGGCTCACCGTCAAAGAAAGTCTTCCCAAACCACGTTGCAACAAAACTATCCAGTTGTTCCCCATTCAACTTCCAGTTCATTATGCCTGTCTGCTAGGCCCCTGATCTTTTTATCCAGCTAGCACGTGGCTTGAGCATCCTCTCATATGGTTTCATCTGTTTCCAAGACTTACTTTACTTCTACTGCCTGGGGATGGTGAGGATAGAGAAGGACCCAGCACTAAGGGGCAAACGCATAAAGAAAAAAAAAAAATCACCTCATAAAACTCATGTAATTTAAGTGTGAAGGAGATTTCTTTCTTCTGTTTGTTTCAAATCCCACACTGAATTATTTTAACACAAAAGGATGATCAGCAAAGATAAATTTCAGAAGTTAGAATGCAAGTCCCTACCCCTGATACAGCAGCACCACTGCTCGCCTTGGGGACACACAAGGAGAAGATGAATACAAGAATACTTGCACAGATGTCTTCGAAGTCGAAGCAAGCCTCACAACCACACATGCATGACCATGTATTCCCCAACAATCATCATTAATAAGAAATTTTAAGGCTGAAAAACAAAGTCTCTCTCCCTTTCCAGTTGTTTTTCCTCACAATTTGTATTTGTTCTGAAGAGGCATCCCATCAGGTGCTACAATACCAAGCTGGTTCAGCCATTTATTGTTTTCTTTCCGCATAACTTTGCGTAGGACACAAGAGTGTTATCTTCATCCGCACCACACAGGAAGGAAAGTGAACACGAAGCATTCACCATGACCCGTTCAACATCCTGTATTGAGTCTGTCACAGAGTCAAGACTTGAGCCCACACATGTTATTTCCTAGTCTAAGCCTCCCACACTTAAGTGCATTAAAGAGCCAGTCTGTTGCCTATTTTCTCACACTCAACCTTGTTGAAAAATCACCTTGATTATACTCTGCTGTTCTAGTGTGACAGAGACCATCTCAGCACTGGCTTCTTGCAAGGCTTGACACAGGATATTTTCCATGGAAGGAGTCTTATTTTGGTTTTGTTTTTGTTTTTCCCAAAGACATGTTTTTTTGGGTTGAACAATTTTAAGAACAAATTCAATTTTCATAGTTCTGGAGGAAAATAAATAATCTGAAAACATAACTAAGCATTACTCAAAAGATCTGCGAACCAAGCAAACCACTCAACTTGCCTTCTTTCTGAAAGGCTTATGATACTGCAGAACATGGCTCCACATTTCTTAACATTTAGATTTCAAAACAACATTCAAATAATGATACAAAGAAGTACCAAGCTTTTAGACAGATAAATATGTGTAGAAAGAGAAAGGTCCTCAAACTCTACATCCTACAATAGAGTTGTGATAAGTTAAAAAATCAGGCAGGATTTATTGCTGGTTTTGTTGCTTTTTAAATCATCAGGGATCCTTACCTCGAAATTCGAGCCCTCTGAGCTGGAAGGTGACAAGGCCATTTCCAATTTCGATCAAGTGCACAAAGGCATTTAAATAATCCGATGCCAGAATAAAACAGTCTCCTGTGTTGTAGTTTCCCCAGCGGCCCAGAATCAAATCTCCACAGAGAGACTCCTGCAGAGATCTTGTCAAATGCTCATAAAAAATGGAGTTGAGGTTATTGTCATCATTTCCTACAATCAGAGCACCACACATTAGTGAAGAAAAAAATTACAACATACAAAGCCATTCTGCATAAAATTTCACGTACTTTTTTATTCCTGCTTAAATCTTCTTCCCCTAGCTGGATAATATCTTCCTGATACTTTATACACTCTACATGTCCTAGGTAGCCCTTCAAAGAATTAGGTTAATATGAACAATATTGTAAATAAAAGATTACATTAGTGATAACATACGTCAAACTCAATCAAATAACCTCCATGATTTACAACAGTAAGAATTTCTTGGCTTCACTAAAAGTCTCTGCAATGCTAAGTTAATGTCTGTATAATATTCTTAATCTAAAGAAACAAAACAAAAAAAATCAATATTACTTCAGTATGTATGCTTAAATTTGAGAGTTTTTTCTGAGATTTTTAAATACTTTGGTCACATAGCTTCCAAAGATTTTGTTGAGATTTTTTTTCCTTTATTCCTTCAGGAATTTTTCAAGGCTTTGTCCATGAAGAATCTGCTGGTACTTAAGATGAGGATACTTATTTTAAAGGACTAAGTATACTGAGTAAGAATGAAACATTCACCACTAGAATTGTTACCACTTTAAAAATAGGAGCTGTTCAACTACATAATGCTCAGACCAAATGCCCAGGTGAAAAACACCTCATGACAGTCCAGAAGTGTCATCTCTTAAAGGTCTATGGCATTTAATTGTATGAAAAGGAGCACTTTATGATGGTGATTTGCCAAAGGGACTGAACCTTTCACAAATGCTATCATGGTGCCACATAATCCAATGTGGTGTTGTCCTGTGCTTGTACTCTTGTACATAATACATGCTTGATATGAGAACTGCTCTTCTGTAGTGCATCAGTGTCTCACCTTCAACACTTTTAAAATGCTGGTGCACAAATACATGTACCAACCAACATCTTGTAGGTGTATCTGTATGCATGAGAGTGTATGTGGATACAGATGTACAGGCAGTCATGCATTTTTACGTTTGTGCATATTTAGAAGCAGATCTAATATGGAGGACAAAAACCCCAGAAGATGAGGCTTCCAGAGGCTATGGCTTCCTCTACAAATTTCTGCTTGATACCAAAGCAGGAGTGGGCCTACAGCTACACTGCTTTTGATGCCCATGGCCATTAAGCACCCAGCCCTGGTATGTTTGTCCATGCGTGTGCCCAGGTCCATGCAGACACACTCACCTATGCACCTCATGGAGTGTATTTGGTCAAAATTTAAGCAAGTCATAAAATGAGTCTTTTAAGCACATACACAAAAGGAATGCTTTTCTTGAGCGACAGGGTTTAAAACATAATTAACTTATTAGCGTATATAATAATGCTAAAGATTAAAGCTATTAGATGACAGAATGGCCTTGGGAAAAATCTTAGCTACCTGCCTTAAATGATAAATAATTAAAAAGCACTATTCATGCTTCAAACTACTAATATCTCTCTTGCCTTCTTGGACACCCTGGACTGCATCCGTTTCTGCTTGAAGATATGTATTTGTTCACGATACTGATGTAATGGATAAGGATAGAAAGGGTGCGGGAGTAAACCAGCAATAATTAAAATGTAAACTTCTAAGTGCACAATACAACCCCTGCCATCTCAGAGGCCAGATAAAATCGGCCACAGAACACTGAAGTGGAAGAACCCCAAATATGAAACCTTGGCCCCTCTCACTGGAATGGGATTTTGGCATGAGACAGCAGTATCACTTCCCTCCAAAAAGGGCTCTGTCCCACCAGGCACTGAAGAGTGTCAGCTGATGTATCACATGCTCCCTGTGTCCACTGATGTGCCAAAAACTGCTCTCATTTCCCAGTCTCACAGGAACCACGCAGTGCAGCCTGGAAGTTGCTTTACACAGCCATGGATCGGTGCTCATGTAACGCACTGATACCCAGCAGAGCAGCCCACCATCTTTCCTACTTCTTCCTATTACAAGTTTTCCAATTTCCCTTCTCCCCCCTCTCAAAAACCTTTCTTTCCAGGGAAGAGAAAGGCCCAAACTGCTCAGTGGTAGGGGCACCACTAACTTGCTGCTTTTCTTCCAAAACCTTACCCTGCCCACAGCTGCTTCTAAGTCAAGCAAGAGTGCCTGCTGCATATTCCACAGAAAAAGCAATGTTATGATTACCCAAGCAACTGGCAGCCCAGCAGCTCTCTATCTGATCAGCTACACATAACTGAGGAGTAAATTTACTCATCAGGTCACACAACTTAAACTGGTGCTCTGCTGCATTTAAAATGCTCTGGTTTGTACTCACAACATTTAAACCCTTTATATCTCTTCAGGTTTCCCAGCAAAGCCTCACCAGTGTAAATATATCACATTTTGCAAATCAAGCAAGACACCCAAACTCCCAGGTCATACCTGCGTCCTTTTCAATCTGAATTGCCAGTCTGGTGTTTGAATGGTCCGATCTTTTGGTGCTGGAAACAAAGACATGTTTACAGCCAACTCTTTTTTATTTAAAAAAAAAACAAAAAAAAAAACCAAAACCAATTCTCACAACATTTTTTTTTTAACACATCTTTTCATTTGGTTTTTATATCATTAGACAGCTCACACTAATCCATTCATCAGGTATATATAGTTATTTCAGGTCAGTATTGCTATTGATATTGTAGTTTATCAGCACACTCTTTCTCCCCATTTTCCATCTTGTGGGGCACAGTTTATTCAGAATTTGGCATCTGCCTTAATACACAACACTATGTACTTAAATAATTGAACTGGCTCCAGAAACAGATCAGCCAGGTGCCACCAAAACAGTGAATAGAAAGAATATTTAATCAGTCTTTCTTTCCTTCTAAGCCTTAAGGGAAACAGCTGGACTCAAGGAGTTTTGTTTGAGTGAAAACATTTCTGTGGGTAACATCTATGGAAACACAACAACAGAGAAATCCTTTATTTAGCTTCATGTTTAGCTAAGCAGCAAGGAGCGAGTCCCTGGTCATTCTTATTGCTTGGAAAAGAGTAAATTACAGGGCCTTAGTCCGTACAAGCTCTAACCTCTTCACCCTTATGAATGGCACAGTCCTTCTTCAGTATTTTCATTGCAGCAGTGGAATATAAATACCACAGGAAAAAAGGTTACAAAAGAGAAAGCAATGAAAAAGGGAGATTAGATTGAGCTTTTATTACTAGGTGTAATGAAAGACACTAATAAAGTCTGAAAATAAAGAATGAGTAAATGACTGTGGGCCAGCATGTGTTAAACAGAAGGGAATGATTGTTGGGGTGAGCAGGCATATTCAACACCAAGTCCAAAGCATCTCCCAAGCACCCACAGGTACTTGGAGTAGAAGTGAAACTCTGGCCAATAAAAATGCTATAGTAAATATGAATTTCCCAAAAATACTGCCCTGGCATGGGTATATAAGGATTTCAGGACACTTCATTACAAATATTGCCTCAAAAGTTTTGCCCTCAATCACTAGCCTTAACAGAAGTTCTATCTATAAAATATATAAATATTATCACTCCTTGGAAAATGAGGTTAAAGCAAAACCAGGGAAAGGCCAAGCTCTTTGTCCCAAACAAGAGTCAGCATAAGGTTACGTGTGACAGCGGTGAGAGCCTCATCTATCCAGCAGCCTGCAAGCACAGGGGAAAGGTGCCACATCACTCTCCCTGGCATGGGACCCACAGGAGACACCCAGGCATGGCCCTCATCGTGTCCTAGGTCAAAATGCAGTGAGGGTGGCATGGCTGGGTGGCACTGGCTGGCGTGGGGAGCACAGGGCACAGCGGAGATTTTGAGCAGACTGGTGGTTCACACCAGTCAACCTACACAGCCTGAATTTAATTACTCCATGTGAGAACTGAAGATGTGCCCCAAGGAAGAAGGCACCAAAAGGGTATCGGTTATAAGGGAGGTGTTCAAACAGCTTCAATAACACTGCAAATGGATGGTGTAAAGATAATGCTGTCTTTGAAACACAGCAGAGACTCATCTCAGTGCTGATTCCTAGGATTTTGTGTGTCAATACACAGGTTATTTAAAAGGTTGGAAGCTTCCAAGCTGAAGCTGTAAGTTCATGCTGAATCCAGCTGGGAGAAGGATGCCACTGATGTTTTACAAAGTCTTTTCACCCACTGCCTAAACTCTCCTCAAAAAATTGTGGAAAACTGACCAACAGAAAAATTGCACACAGGTTTCCATGTAGTAGACGGAAGAGGAACAGAATTGTTTTTGTTCTACTCCCTACCAAAAACAACTCATCTTTTTCTTTAAGAAGGCATGTTCTTTACTTTGCAAAAAGTATGATTGAGAAAATAACAGTCTTAATTAAAATTATTTATAATTAATATTAGTATATTATCTACATAGATTAACATTTTATTTGAGCTATTATTTATCTTCCTGCTTCTGGTTGGCTCAGCTCATTGTAACTGCAATTTTCATTTCCTATTCAACAGAAAATGGCAATGGGGGGGAAGGGCCTTCTAAGCAGTCCAGAATATAAAGAATGATTTTACTTCAAAAAGGTTGTCAGAATTCCTCCACCCTGATATATATCCACTTGCATATGCAAGAGTAAGCATAAACATTAGGTTATGGAATTCAATCAATTTTCTATTCTCAGCAGAGAAACACTGCTGATTTCCAAATGCATGTTTTAAGATTATGAGACGCTTTATTAACTTTCAGTCCCTCTGAAATCAGCGTGGCAGTGTAAGGTACAAGTTAATACTATTCTTTACCTCAGTTTCCTACCAACCTATAAAGCATTTCTGTTCTGGAGGCATCTTGAGACCCATACAAATCAACCAATACTTCAGAAAATTCCACTCTATAATAAACAGGAATCCTTTTGCCCAGCATGCAGCTCTGGCTCTATTTATTTCCCCTCCCTGCTTCTTTTTTTCTTTGACAGAAAGATGCATGAAACAATCAGGGAAAATCACAAGTGCTTTGGGACACTCCAAGACAGATGATGCAGCCTGACTGGGAAGAAGGGAAGGAAATAGAACAGCTCTCACAAACAAACAAACAAACAAACAAACAAACAAACAAACCCCCCAAAAAACCAACAAAACAAAACCAAGCTCCATAAAGGCTTTGTTTAAGCAGCTAAAACACGGACCTTGGGACATGAGACAAGGATTTGCCTTTTCAGATGCCACTAGAAAAACTCAAATCTTTTTACAGATATCACAAGATATAATTTTATTTCATTTTTTAAAGACCAAGGGTAATATAGGCAGTTTATAAAGTGAACGTCTGTGCTCAAATTCAGCTCAGTTGAATCAATGCAGTCAGGTAATCGATTTTGGATTTTAAAAGTCTTTACAATTATTAGTAACCAAAGCTGTGTTTGAATCTTCTTGAAGGCAATGGGAATTTGCATTGGATTAAACTGCAATCCACTGCACCTAACAATCAAACTATCAACACCCTTACTTCTCAACTAGGACCTCTCACAGTGAACTTTTGGGATTAGTAGGTGATTTGGGCTTTCCTCCAGTGGCCTCTTGCTTTATATTTGGTTGTTACCACTCATCCAATGTGATAATTAGCTCAGTAATTGAATTTCTTCCTGAATAGCATTATTCTATGCAAGCCAAGTACAGGTCCTTCAGCAATTGCCCTAGAGAGAAAGTGATTATGTTGGACTGTCTTCAGCTAAGACTTCAGCAATTTTAAAATCAACATCCTGCTTAGTTCCTGCAATATCTATTTCACGCTCTTTTAATTCCCCATTTACATGGACACTGAGATAACCCACTGGTTTGTATAGCGCTGTTCATGTCATTAAAACTACTGCTTCCCTTTGCAAAAAGATTAAGTCACTTCCTATATTTCCCTTTTCCAAACATACTGCCTGAAAAGATTGCCCTCTCCCACTTCAGTTTCCCAATTTCCTTAGAAAGACAGAAAAAAGGCTGAGGGGGATTAAGGCAGTCTGGGGAATATAGAGAGTATGTTGAGAATTGGGTAAATTGAAGAAAATAAATAAAAAAATCATCGCTGATTTGATGATGCTAAATAAATCATTATTTCCAAAAGATCAAAATAAAATTCCAGCTGTTCTATCTGCCTTGCAGGTGCTGAGTTTTACCCCGAAACGCAAATTCAAGATTTCCAGGATTCCTGCTGTGTAGAAGGGGATCTCTACTTTGAAAGAGAGCAAAACAAAGAACAGCAGCTCCCCTCTGGGAGATGCAGAGATGCCTTGCTAGGGATGATCCAAAGTTTTTCTTTGTCTGCGTCCAATGAATTTTAATCCACTTTTCCACGACATCTAACAGGCAAATTTAACAGAGAGAAACTTTACTGTGCTGCAGCCCTATGATTATTCATGGGAATCTGGAAAAAGAAGTCTTCAGTATTTTCATGTGAATGCCTAATGCTGCTGACTCTATAAACAAAGACTTAGCATTAAAAACACAGTAGCAGTTGCCTACAACGTGAGGCAGAAGGAGAATGAGAATGACATGACAGAATAAGCAGGCACCCATCAATATTTGAAGGACACCAGAGGCAAAAACGATGGTATTAATTGGAAGGGAAAGGATACCGAAGTAGTTTTAAATCAATTTCATCTAAAACACAGAATGATTTCAGTGCGGTTTTAACAGCAAGGGCTGACAGCCCCTTCGTGCATAACCATGCCTAGATTTTCTGGGCAGCTGCATGGAAGATACACCTTGGGTTTAGCTCATTAAGAAAGAGATCTCTTTAAAATGAAACCAATTTCTCCTTCCTGATGATTCGCTCTGATTTTTATTTTTCATGCTTACTTCTTCCTCCCCTTCCCTGACTGGGCCATTGTTTCATATACCAACAATAAAAAGTGGCTTTGATTGCACACTAGGAAACTGGGAGAGGGCTAAGGTATAAGAAGTTCCAGATGTTAAATACAGCCCTGTTGAAGCATCCTTTTAAAACCTAGAAAGGTCTTATTATCAATAACGCTTCCTGTTCTTAGAGTTCTTTGACTTTCTTAAAAAGGTTTTTATGTCTGAATCTGAGAACTTCTTGGGTTTATTTGGTCTTTTTTGTGGTTTGTTTGTTTTTTTAAAGTTTTGGAGGTTTTGATGTGGTTTTTTTTTTGGTGCTGTTGTTTATTTATTTTAAATAGGTGTTAAAACCAGAGTTGCAGTCATCTGCTGAGATACTACTCAGCATGTTTGTTTGGCATTTTCCAACACCTGTCTGGAAGTTTCTGTACTTGTGCAGCAAGGGGGATGAAAATGCGAGATGTGAAGTTGAGATCAAAAGCTGAGTGCCCAACATGGGTTAAACAGCCCATCTTAGTGCTCTGACATTCAAAGTTTAGCTGCGGAATTCACCTCTTACTTATAAGCCAGGTGATTTAAGCATCTGTGTACTTTAAAATATTCACTAATGTTTTTCTAAAATGTCATCAATATTCCTGCTTTTGTCTTATTTAGCTACTGTGCTACTTAATTTCTTTCCCCTTGTCTAAGTATGCCTTTTCTTTTAAAAGGCATTTAATGTCTGTCTTCATATATTTTATGCTAAGCAATACAAGAAGGTTTGTTAGTGGAAAGATTATGCCAGCCACACAGAGATTTTTATTTTTGTGCTCACTCTTGTCTAAGTGAAAAAGCTCTGGGACACTGACATTCCTCTAAGGATGGGGCTTAGCACAGGGCTCTACTTCACAGCTGGACCTCGCTGTCTGTAGTTGAAAGAAGTGCTTTTAATTTAAAAGCAAATGTGTTAATTACATTACGCAAAAACATGTATCTGAAATAGCACAGACGAGTGTTATTCTTCTGTTTTTCCCAACCTTAGCCAACACAAACATTATAGGAAAGGTTCTACACTGTGCCCAGCCCTGGGCAAAGAGCTCCATGGGACTGACTGACTTGGGATCTGCACTGATGGGCCCATGAGTGAAGCAGCAAAAGCCTGAGAAACTGCAAGGAGCTGGAGAGTAGAAAGGAGGTGATGAGAAGCATCCTGGTGAAGTTTTCACCAGAAAGAGAGCGAGAACAGACGGAGAGGGAGGTGGGGGGGAAACAAAACCGAAACAAATGTTGGGAGCTGCTTCAGCAAACCAGGCCAAGATGTTTTTCTCCTTTACTCCACACAAAGAGAGACACATTGTTTAAACATCATAAAAGGAGGAAAGGATAACAAGGCATTTCAGAATTCATTCTTGATATCCTTTACTGCTGATAACGAAGTGCTTTCATGCTTTTTCAGTGGGCAATATTAAAATACCATATATTTAAGATATTTTAATTCTTACTTTCAGACTCAAGGTGACTGCTTAATAAAAAAAATTAGAAGGTAGAGATGGCAAAAAAGTATGAGGAAATACAAGACTAAGACAAAGACTGGTCTTCCAAAGAAAACCCGTATCAGAAATACTAGTTTAGTTCACTACAGGATTTTCCATATCCATATTTCTCACCAAAAGATGAAAGGAGGCAAAATAGAAGCTAACCAAGCCATTCCAATGCTGCAAATCTGCAAGTGCAGCATCAGTGACAGTACACTGAAGAACAACAAAAATCTTTCTGCTACTGTGCAGCTGTACAAAATCCAATCCAAAAGAGGGATAACTTTCAATACCTCCGGTTTTTTTTACTGCAAGGACTGTTGGGAACGTTAATAATTTACAGCATTCTTTTTAGTATCCTCTACAGTACTCTTCAGACTGAAAACATCTCTGATATTTTGAGAGCAAACACTGCTAGTCAAAGGACCACATAAGCAAAAAAAAAAAAAAA
>VZRN01002552.1:2434651-2445937 GCA_013397935.1 Dasyornis broadbenti
TTGGGAAACCTGCCAATCTTAAGTGAAGAGCAACAAAGGAAAAATAGCAGCAGCTTGCTAACATTTCAGCTTTTGCACCACTGCCAGCCTGGGAGTGCCACTTACAACTGCATGAATGCGATACTCAAGGATACCAAGTTAGGCCTAAGCATCCCTCAGTATAGGCTGTAGTACACCAGTATAGGCTGGATTCTCACACACCCAAGAACCTTTGAAGTTCCCAGAAAGACTCTCACCAAATTCTGTGTGCTTTGTAAATAGGACCTGTCAGCCCTTCTGATTCGGAGACAACACACCAAAAATTGAGGTTAAAACCCATTCATTCATTGGTGCTATTTGTTTTGACTTGTAAATCCCATGCACTAATAAGCAACCACTTCAGGTTCATCTACATGCTTATATTATTTATACTATTTTGCAGAGTTCTAAATTAACGCAACTCTCAATAAAGGCCTGGAGGAGCCCTGAGGGAAACTCAGTGAAGACCTGTTAAAAGAACTATGGTCACCAAAGGGGCCAGCATTCATCAATGAGTGATAGCTGTGAACAAGGGCACTAGAACCTCACTTTACTCTAGAGTAAAGTCATGCAACTCAAACACAGTGCTTCTTTCTGGTCTCTTCATAAAAACAGTATAGAAACAGAGGCAGCCAGAGAGAAACACAAAAATTTGCAGAGAAATAAAATCAATTTGGAGGAAACTATAAGAGTTGTAATGGACAGTAAAACTCAAGGCTACAACGTGGCTTTCAGACCAAGAAGTTGGAAATATTCAAGAAAGTTTGAACCCTAAATAAGTTTGAAACCTAAGTAGGGCAGTGACAGTAGTTACAACACAACATACCTGAAATGATATTTGAGGAAATAAGGCAAACACTATCTCCTGTCAATTAGGGGTAAAAAGCTGAAGTTATGTTATAATTGTTGACTTCAGAGGTTAATGTACCTTTCTTTTAAGTATTCACTATAAATCAAAGTTCAAGGTGTTACTGAACTATAAACATCTGCTGCAATTGTTCCTCTGTAAACATCACTACCATGGAGGTCTAAAAACATGTGAAAAATCAAACAACCCAGCAAGAAAAAGACTAAGAAAAAAAGAAATCCAGTCCTAAAATGAACAACTTGAAAGGTCTGAATGTTCAGATCCCAAACAAGGCCCATGGACAGTTATGGGTGAATGACATTTTGTGTTTGTAGCAGGGGTTTTAACAGCTGTAACAGATGAGCAGGCTCACAGGGAAACCAGAGGCACCAGCATGTGTTAAAAATAAGCATTTGGAAGGCCTGTTATTTTATGGGGGAAAAGGGATGGAGCAGACAGGTACTTTTCACAGTTCCTTTTCCCACACACGTGCATAATGTGGGGTCAACCAGAATTACGTGTACACTGGAAAAAAAAACCCAAGCTCTTCCCATTCCACCTGCAGGCTGTCTGCGATGGGCAGGTTAAGTGAGCTGGCAGGGAAAGCGAAGAAAAAGCCATCTGCACTACATCTGAAGCAGGACAGGTTTTCCTCACCCTCCATTCCCAGTTGTATTAACCCTGCAGGTGGTTATTTTCCAGACCACAATGACTAGAACAATAACACAGTGATACACTGCTTAAAAAGATGGAGAAAAGAAAGGGTTGCCCACATAGTCCCAAACACAGAGAGGTATCCTGTAATGCCAGTCTGAGATAACTGGCAATTTAATCACAGCCTCTTTAGAGACACGTAATTAATTCAGTTATACCTCACTGTAATTCATTCACAGTGCTTCAAAGCAAATGCAAGCTGTGCCTTACCCAAAAATAGGCACTGAACCAGAAGAATAGAAGCAGGAAGGTGCAGTAGAGACAAGCAGCTTGTAAACAGTGAAGTCTCCAGATTCCTGGTGGCAGTTTGCTGTTTGTGGGGACAAATCACAGCTGCGGCAGGGAACAGGCTGTTCCACGTGACCCAGCTGTTAGACCCACTGGGGAATAAAAGTAAACTTCCTACTCTGTTCTGTCATTGTCACATCCAAGATACAAGGCAAGATAAGAGGAAGGGAGGAGAAGGACAAAGTCAGGCTGCAGCATGACAAAGTATTTGAGAAAAAAAAGCAAAAGCAGAGGAATTGAACAATAGAGTTTGGACAAACACTTTATGCTTTAAAGCGCCTATACATTAGACAAGATTTACTGCCATTTCCTTTTCTCTCTCTGACATCTACAGCCTAATCATTCCAACAGCTGTGAAAATAAGGACTAAAAGAGCACTCTTCAAACTGGGAAGCAGGACCCAGGCCAATGGCTGGACAAAACCAGTGTCACAGCAAACTTTTCTTTGTTAAAAAAATACCCAGAAATAACAGAGAAAGAAAAATTCTTATAGTTGAACTCCCACAAGGTAACCAGCTCATGAGCAGCAGCCCAGTTTCTCATTTTACACCCCTCTCTTTTCAACAACAATAGCAGCAAGAGCTGCAAAACTGCGATTGCAAGAGTTCTTTCTTATTCACTTTCCCTAATGCCTTATTTTTTCTTCTTTTTAGTCAGCCTTCCTCTTCCCTTCTGAAAGATCCCTGACCTCAGTGATGTATTGGTGTGCTAGGCTCTGCATGCAGTGAGTACCAAAGGGCACACTGAAAACAAACAGCATCTGCTGATTGCAGGGAAGAACACCCATGCTCTGTGCACACACCACAAGAGCACAAACAGGCACAGCATGAGTCCTGAATTTTGAAGAGCCTGTTAGGAATTTCACAGTTTGCTTTCTATCAAAATGAATCTCTTTTTCTTTTTTTTTACCCACTCTAGTTCCTTCAGCTCCTGGAAAAAACAAACAAGTCACCATTTTAATTCTCCAAGACTTTCAGCTCCAGCTTGCATCATCTAGATGTGCAGAAGCTCAGTCGGAGAACCCTGGGGATTCAAACTCCTCTTTAGCCAGCAGAAAAAGTGGGACTAAAAGAAACCTGGAAATGCAAGATACATGTGTGTGCACTCAGAAAACACCAGGCAGAGACTGCCAAACCAACACTTTAAGGAACAGATGGATCAGTTGCTCAGCACTCAGAGTACCAGCCTAGTAGCCCTGTTCTATTAATAAACATGGTACTCTGTACTTGCTAAAGTCCGAAATTTCAACTTTGGATTCACTCTATCAAAAATGAACTGGATTTTTTTCCCCTTCATTTAATTTGAGGCTGTTGGCCCAAACGAGATGCAAAAATAATTTTTCCTTAAGAGAAACAACAATGAAGATTTCTTGACAGCAGAAAAGTGTGTGAATACTGATGAACAGAAATGACAGTCTAAGGAAGCAATCTAATTTATGACTTGAAAGAAAAACAATTTTGATATCTAGACTACTTGTCAAAATTGTTTTCAGTTATTCCAATTAAGAGATTAAATTATGAAAAAAATAAACCTGGAATTGACAATATCTAACTTCATATAAGTGTAAATTAATTATTTGTAGCTAATATGTGACAATTTAATGTAATCATCAATATAGCAAGGAAGTCTTTGAAAACGAGTATGCAAAGCAGGCAAAAAAAAGCTATATAAAATACATTGAAGGTAGCTTTGCCCTGCGCAAAAGTTCCTGTCAACATACAGTGAGTATGGAAACAGATTAAAAAAAAAAAAAATATCTCCAAAAGCTTCTGTTTCATATGAACTCATTTCAGACAACACTGCAGTGAACCTGTGACTTTCCACAAATACCCTGAGCTGAACTTGGGGAAACTGTCAATGCACTCCAAGAAGGAAATCTGTACACCAACTTCCCCATCTGTTTGTTCTGTTTTGTCTTACATAACCTTAAAACTCAGTGCACATCTGGCTATAAGGAACTGCAGCCCAAAAACAGACCAGTGCAGGAGCCAGAACAACTTTCCATTCCAGCTCAAGTTCCTGATCCTATCTAACTCCACAGATCCAAAAGAAAGCAATTACGCCACCCCTTCGAATTTTCAGATGTTGAAAGGTCAAGATTCAAAGCAGTATGGAAAGGCCCATTCAATTCATTCAATTATTTGAAGTATTTTGTAGAAAATCTCCTTATTCTTAATACAAAATTATTCATTTTCCTTGCCTCTGTCTTTTCACAGCATCCTTTTAATAAATCAGGAGGTTTTTTTGTCCAGTTCTCACTCATTCTGGTTAGTTCCTCAAGCGAAATGGAAGTAAGGCAAAGGAGAATCAGAAGTACTAGAGACAAAATGAATACAAATTTAGGAGTCATTACATATACATATTCTGGGATGCCACAGGTTCAGGCACAGATTTATTTCACTTTGATGACAATCTGAATCTTCTACAAGGCTGTTTTCTACTTTTGAAAGGTTTTCAAGAGGTAAGGTTGTGGTTTCTGTTATAAGTGAGATCATAGAAGAGACACTAGAATTTCTAACAAGCAACAAAGCACGATTTTTTACAAAGAGTAATGTAAGCCTTCAGGGTGAAGACAAAGTTGTAGTTGCTGCTTATTTTGAAAGGACAAGCAGGGGTGGATTAAAGTATTAAAAGGGTTTGGCTTTTTTGCACTTGGGGTTTTACAGTTTATGGATAAAGTAACTACCTGGCTTTGCAAAACTACTGGCACCAACTTCTTCACTTCCCTTAGTCGGAATCACAGATAGTCACTACTGATGAAAACAAGACACACACCCGCCCTTATTTAAGTACTAAGTATCAACCACTTTTTTATATTTCCTGTGAATATCTCCTGTTCATTTTGTATCAAAAAACTAGACAAACCAAAAGGAAATACTAATGACCCCCTCTATTTCCCTCAATAATAACCTAGAGACTCGACACTAATCTACCTATATGGCAGTGATGTGCCTGCAAGAGAGTTTGGTTCTCCAGCTGGTACCTAGGAAGGGAACTACACGCCTTCAAAATGCTCTGGTTGAAGTAAAATGTAGCAGATGTTAAAATCCCCACTTCCTGATTAATATTTTCAAAGTTTCCACCCAAAATGTATAGCTGCCTGTAGGACTAGTGGTAGCTTCCTGCCTTTCCATAACTGCCCTCAACTTCACTCCCTTGAAACAATTAACCTTTTGACCCAGGGAAAAAAGATGTGTGAGAGAGAATTTTGTTAAGATCTAGTCCCAGCAGTAGATCTTAACAAACTGAGTACAAAACTCAGTTCCTCTCAAACGGTTTCCACAAACCTCATCACATTCAGAAACAAATACAAAGCCTCTTTATACGTGACTTTGCCTGACTAATTTCTTTATAGATGAGTACATATTCCCTCACTGACACAAGTCAAAACACAACAAAATAAAACTCTTCAAACTAAACAGACCCTTTCCCCTAAAAGATTGAAAATTAATCACTAGTTTCTAGTTTTGAATTCTCTTGAGGTTCCCAGCTACACCAGCAGCACCAACACAAGAGGTGCAGTAAGGTTCTCACTGGTACGGCCGAGCCCTGAGCTGGCCAATGCAATTTTCACTCTGTGCCTCGTATCACTGTTCTGCAGCTGCAGTTACCTGCTGCATCCCACAGGGCAGCATTTAATCAGGCGAGTTTGTATAACATATATTTATGCAGTCTGACTGCTAGTGCCAAAGGCCTCACAGATTTAGCTGCTAGCACTAGCTAGCAAGACAAAAAAGGCTGACAACTGGGAGTTTTACTGCTTTTTTCTTTTTCACAGCTTCATTACTGTATGTCTGCACAACAAATGCAACATGACACCTCATCTGTAACATACTGATAATTGTTTAAATACATTTCCAGAAATAACCAAACAACCATGAACAACACCAGAGACAAGATTCAAAGATTAACCTCTCATGCAGTAATTTAAGGACTACCATTGGAAACAAAAATACCACCAGAAACGAAACTAATGAGAGTAAAACCTTTACAAATAACAAGGATAGAAATTTTGGAATAGTCTTACTTGTAGTTTTTCTCCCAGAACTTGATTGGTCGTGCATATGATGCGATAAAGATGACACTACCCAGAAACGGACTCAGTGGTGTAGAAAAGACTGAAGTGGCCAGAGTTTGAAAAAAAAGCATAGCAGAGTCTGAAAATTGCAAGTTAAGGTAACACAAATGATTTCATTATACTTTAAAAACGTTGAGGCAGCTCTTTGAACCTTTTTTTTTTTCTGCTTGTTTGGGAAAGCCCTAGTATGTGGAGAAACTATGCCTCTATAGTCCAACCTGCTGCTTTAACATCATGCTTTCACATTAATGCTTACTGACACTTATATAATCCATGCTGACCGAAAGCTAAAAATTCTTCAGCATTTCATACTTCTTGAAAAATACACAAAATGAGAAGGTGAGGACAGAGGAATAGTAAATATCACACATAAACACCCTAATGAATGCCTGAATCCATAATTTACTTTAAATGTAAGGTCATATTTCAGACTGCTGGAAAGCAAGTTAGGAGATGGGTAAGGAAAAGGAAGCAAGTAAAAGCAAGTTAAAAGAAACACAATTAAATAAATGCAATGAAATAAATGCAAGCAAATAAAGAGTTAGGCTTAAATTCTTCATTCATATCATATCCATGAAATTTAAGGAAAAAGACTTTCAAGTTGGTATAAGAGACCAGTTGTCATTCCTTCAGCCTCTCTTGGGAGGGAGGTGCAAAGTAAAGAAGCCATGAATTCAGGAACCACTGTCAAGGTACTACGATCAAATGCATCTCAAACCAAATTTCAGATAAAATCACCCAATAACCAGTCTTTTAGCTTGCCCTCTTATAGCAATATACTGTACGTGTGTCCCACAATCTCTGAGATGTCATAAAAAAAAGCATTTTAACACAAGTAGCATCATTCTCGGTACAGCATTTCCATAAAAAGGCTAGCTAGCTCTGCTTTCAAAGCCATTTGCAAAATCTAGAAACAAGTATTTGCCAAAAGATATCTTTCGAATCTCTCATCCTTACTAAAAGACAGTGGACTGTAACAGTGTCTTTGTGCATTTAAGACTGAAAAATGAGCTGCCCCGAGACTCCAAAGTTTAAAAAAAGTGACAGAGAGCACAGAGCAGAAAGCAAGTGCATCAAAGAAGTTAAACTGTCACATTACACTGTAGTCATAACCAAGCACTGGCTGTGAAAGATGAACAAGTATTTACAAGTGTCAGCTAAGAGGAGGAGGCACGGGAGCTGAAGAGAGGAAAAGAGAACAAAGAGGACAGATAAGGACAGCAAATCAAGTTTTTTAAAGTGGTACTAATATCATGATTGATTTAAAAATTGCCACCATCATGAGCTAAGATATTTCACACTCCATTGTGAACTGTTTATATTTAGACTTAATCAGTAGCAACAGGTATTTTTTTCCTAAAAGACATCATGCTCTATGAAATGGACGGTAGAAGACATTTCCCATTTGACTTGTGAAAAGTGATTTTAACTGTTTCATATCTGTAAGTGTGTCATGAGAGCAAGCAACAGCATCTGACTCTCCTACATTACAACTAATGTGTGCAGTGGGCAAATACCTGTCATCGAGGGCTTCTTCATTTGAGGGTATCCAATTTGTTTGTAATACGTTTTGTTGGGTTTTTTTTAATACCAATGCTTTAATTAAGTCTAAGCAAAAAAGAAGTGTCAAAAACTTACAGGCATGCTTTCCTACAATGTGACTCCAGCCAGGTTTCCTGTGTACCGTTTTTGTTAGGCTACATTGTCTAGAAGCAGAATACGTTTCTTTGTGAATAATGGATTTTTTTTTTCTAACATGACCAAAATCAAATTTTGAGAACAAAAAACCCAAAGCTAAAAACTCTTCAACATGAAGTAGAACATTGTCTTTGAGGATTAATTCTTGCCATTTAAAACTCTGTTTTAATTCCATCCAGCTTCAAAACAAGTAAGTGGAAGACTGACATCTTGAAAATCTTCCACCCCCATCTTTTAACACAAAACTATGCAGTAAGGCCAGTCTAAATCCTCTGTTTCTCAAAACCCACATTTTTTCTTGCAATTACTAGAGGCCCCTTCCAGGAACATAATCACTTAGAGGATGGGAAAACCAAGTGTCACAAAGCTCCATTTTCTGATGTTAGAGCTGTAACCCTGAAATAACCAAAGCAGAAACTCTCCTAAACAGGACAATAACAGCTACAAACTCCTGTTTTGTTTTGTTTCCCCAATTTCACTGTTCACTTATTAGGTAAAAGCATCCTTTGAACTACAAACTACACTGACTTTCTCAGTGTGCTGATATCTATAAATGCATAACCTCATCTTACCCTTTTAAATACTAGGACATGAAGTTGCAGATCTGTCTTCAAGTCAGAAGCCCATTCCTGTTCCTGGTCTTTTGGGATTAAGAGGGACTTTGAAGAGTCAGTCTAGTCCATCTAGCAGCCACAAGCAGGGTCAGCTAAACCTATATGGCTCCTGATAGATACTCATCTGAATTCCTGAAGATCTCTAACGGTGGAGACTCTATAACCTCCACCAGGAAAAGCTCCACACATATTGCCCTTCATGCCCTGCATGCATTAAAGCATACTGAACTACTCATATCACTGAGCTCTGCAGCGAAAGTTCAACCAGGCACTTCGAAATTTAAAAATTTACATCCTGTGTGCAGAAGTGATTGAAGCAATTAAGAGGCAAAAATAATTAACTCTGTAAAGAAATGGCAGGTTTAGTACCTCTCCAAACTGCAACATGCATTCATCATTACTGTTTGCAGGGTTATGATAACAACAAATAAAATTACTGTGCAAAGAGGCAGAGTTATTGCTGTTGTGGGAGTATTAACTTCAGCATTTAACCAGCATTTACAAAGCATACTATAAATATAAATAATAAAAAGCTAGGCTAGATCACTTTAGCAACAATTCTGTAAACAAACAAAACTCTGGTTTAACTACTTTCCATTCTGCAAAATTTAATTGGCATTTTTATCAAGAGCAAAGTTATCACTGCAGAAAATATTTGTGACCAAAGGGACACTTGTTGAAATATAATCTTAGTTCTTAAATGTTTTGCTGAATAACTTCATATACATTTCCCTAACAGAAATGAAAATATTCTTTTGTTGTGAAATTCTGGAATGATTTGTTACAAATAACCTAAAACTCTTAGGACAGATCACTGCTTTTGTAATGCTTTGCTTCTATACATAGGCAATCTAAAGCTTTCCCTCTGGGAGTTGTTCTGTGTGCACTTCCCTCTGTCTGAGGCTCCCATTTATTCTTCCTATCTAGAAATATAAGCATTGTTATTCAACATTGCAAATGTTTCATAGCAAAGAGCAGAGGGAAGAAATCACTCAAGGGAAGAAAAAACCTGCCCTGTGGGATGAAAGGGCCAAAGACTTAAGTGCATGTATCTAATAAACAGGACAAAGTAAACTCTTCAGTAGGTCTGAACTAAAACCAGTCTCTCAACTCTTCTTCCACAACTTTGGCTAGCAGGGAAGGAAGGAATTAGAAGTTAGTATCTGATAATGCCTAAGATGTCAATAAAGTTAAATTTGTTCAGTTAAAATGCTTTATTTTTTATTCATTTTTTTTCTGTATTCAATCAAGTTTCTAACTGAATTTGACTTTAAACTGAATCATTTTTGTTCTAAAAAACCAATATACATTTTTAACTCTACAGACATTTGGGGGTCATTGAACTCTGTGTTCTACTCTCCATATCCACAAACCCTGGAGAAAGTCCTGGAACAGGTACCAAAACAGACTGCTTCTGAAGGACTGCTTTGGTGTTGACAAACATACATTGTAACTCATAAAACAGAGTGGAAATGTTAAAAAAGAGAATGCTTCTCAGCATCCCAATGAAAAATTTACATTAAAATGTAAGAATCTAGCTGCTTCTGAAGCTGAAATAAAAAAATCAGGACAGTTGCAGCAGAAATTGGCTCACTGAAATGAATTTGTATCTGACATACCAACTACAAGTAACTGAGAAAGAAACTAATATTTGAGAGCTCAGTCAGCCATAAGCCCACTAATACGTCTGCCACAATATTTCTTTCTGGATGCACCAAAACTCAGCGTTGAGGACTGGGCAAGTAAGTGATCTGCAGAATGCAGCTGGGTGGGAATAAACACACCGGTTCGAGTCAGAGTTCCCAGTTTCAGATCCTATCCAGCCAAAAAAAAAAAAAAAAAAAGAAAGACAGAAAACTGTTTCTCAGAAGATATTCCAAGCATTTTCAAATTTTAAAGTAAATTAACGAGGAATTTCAAACCTTGTTCAAACACCGTAAATAAATTGCATATATGAAGAGGAATTTAAGAATAAAGAAAAACAAATTTATAAAGGATATGAGGTATTGCAAAGAGCTGAGCGAAAACATGGAACGATGATCCCCAGGCAATCTGCCAGGGAGCAATGTATGTCATGATGAACTGCAACTTCTGCAGTAGGTCCCACAGCTGAAAAAAAAGGAAAAAAACAAAAACACAGTCACTTTTTAGGCACTGAGATAATTTCAAAACTATTATCTGACAGGGATAGTTAAAACCTGTGCCCTGGAATAAAGATAAGTTATATTGTATTATTAGCTTTCATGGCTATTAAGGACTTACTTTAGTAAGGCATAAAAGTATATTCTTCATTGAAAATTCAAACTTGTAATGAGATATATTTTTAACCACCACACTGAGGTAGTTCCCAGATTACCTTTCAAAAGTATGTCTGCTCGAATTAGAAAGTGGGAAAACAGGTTCTGATAATCACTGACTATATGTGACCGCAAGTCAGACACTTACAGGAGAGGAGACTCCAGGAGAAATTGGATATAGTGAAGAGGGAAAGTTCAATGTCTGACATGTGTGGCTCTGCACATGGAAATCAGACTTATTTCTCAAGAACACAACATTCTCATTTGTTGACTCAGTGGGAGAAGCCATCACAATGTAAGCATATGCATGGCATTAATCATTAATTGTAACTGCATTTTCAAGACCATTGTACCATAAAAACATTGCATAAATATGAGCTTTTATTGTTGTGCAGTACAAACTGAAAAACACAAATGAATTTACTTTGGCTTCCTGTAAAATATGCTTGGTGCTGCAACTTGCAGTTTCTGATTCAAGAATGATGTGTTCGTATTCCCTGGAATACATTTTTTTACTCCCCTGTCATTTCTCTTGGCATCAGGCCAAAACAGATCTTATGTCTCATCTATTGCAAAGTGGGCTCCTGACAGACTGTCAGGAAAGATTTGGCCATCAATAGACATTAGTGCTCAACACACAGAGAAATTGACAGTGAAACAGGAGTATATGCAATATTTCATGCTCATATAGCAACTATATGTTGAATTTCTTACTTTTTTTTTTTTTTTTTT
>VZRN01002552.1:2445974-2537963 GCA_013397935.1 Dasyornis broadbenti
TTTTTTTTTAGTTCGTGTAAAACAAGACTTTGCCAACATCCTGAAAGACATTGAGACTGTATCAACACTTATACATTAAAATGCTTCCAGGAAATGCTCCCAACCACTGCTAATGCGTGTATTTTCAAATTGTTAGAGAGGTGTCTGGGAAGGTTCTGGTCTGGCCCAGCTAATAGCGTTCCAAGCAACCTCCAGGAATCCTTTTGAATGAAAACCCTGCCCAGTTCATTTCCAGATGGCAAGTTCATGACTCCACCTTGCGTACCAGCTTCTCCATGAATCGTTGTAAATAATTGCAAATTAAATGTGAGGGAAGTAAGAATGACTGGTAGCATTGACCTGTTTTGGTCTTTGTGTTACAAAACCATCAGAGCAGCAGCTGCCAGCTCATAACCAGTGTCATGCCAGCTCCAGTTGCAAGTAATAAACCTTCCAGTCAAGGTGCAGGCAGTGCTTCACACACTTTCTTTGCTTTGGCATGACTCAAATTAGGAGCAATATGCCAAGTATAGATTACACTGCCTTTGCACAGATATATCATTTAAAGCCAGCAAAGCCCTAACAAAAACGAACTGTTATGATTCCTTCAAGGCACAGCCTGGTTACCCTTACTTAGTTTGAGAAACTCATATCTTGCTAACTTTGTTTTCTGTCAAAAATACTACACGTGACTTGCAAACTACAGCATTCAAGTAGGCAAGTAAAACTGAACTGAAACTCGAATGGACACTTATTTATTTGAATCTTATTTAGCAAGTTGTAGGGCAGCTTTGTTTTGCTTCATTTTTATTTATCTGAAACACCACAATGAACAGCCGGATGAAAAGTTTTATCTGCATAAAGATTTAAGTGAAGGGCTGGAAAAAGGCTAATGACTTGCATTTGAAACCTCAAAAATTCAAAACTGCAGCAAGCACAACCCAGTGAAGTTCTGCCTGTTACAGATTGAAATCACAAAGCCATAAATCACCCCAGCTGTGCTCAAAGCATAGAGTTCATCAAAAGGTTTTAAAATCTCAAATAAAATTCAGTTTTTGCATTTGCTAAGAAACCAAATCCAGGAGGACACCCATCTGGCTACTTATTCCAATACATCATTTTTAATATTCTTTAATATTTACACATTCTTGCAAAACAGGCCGTGGAGCCCAAGTTCCCTCTTGCATCTAACAAGTCCTACTACTTCTGCATTCACCAGGGCTTGAACTTGCTGTTGTTTCTTTCAACACTCACCTCTCTGCTAACACTTCTACAAGACAGGCAAAGGAGCTCATTTCCATTCACAAGAACATGAAGCAAGAACACTTTAGTGAACCTCTCCTGGTTTTTGAAAGCCTTAGACACCGCACTTAAAAGCCTGGAAACGTGTGATTTTCAAGCTACTGCTTTCATTAAGAGTTGTCAAGTGCCTCTATTACCTCTTAAATCCCTGCTTCCAGGGCATGTTCTGCAAAATGCCTTCAGGGTAACATGCCATGAGCATTTTGCATCTCTAACTATAATTGCTAAAGGTGATGTCATCTAGCAACTACAACATTGAGACTGAGGAAAAGAGGGCTTGGCTTTACATTTTCTCTTTTTTATTTCTCTAGAACCATCTGAAAAACTATTTCGCCTTATCAGTTTTATCCAATTTGCAATATGCTTTGTCCTATATCTGATAGGGGAACTCCAGGGATTCACAGAGCTTTTCTCACAGAAAGAAACGGAAGCTGTTAAAAATTGCCTTTATAAATAGGGGAGGCTGATTCTCAGAAACAGTTATTCTCTTATTTCAACAATTACTAGCTGCATTTCAGCCTTCAGTAATCTGAAGACAAGAGCTAAAGAGGAAAACCTTTATCTTTTTAAAATTATAAGAAACGATACAGAATGAATTAGAAAGAGAGAGAAAAGCCAAAGCCCATCTGGAGCCGAATCTGGTGAGGAAAGTAAAAGGCAACAGAAAGGACTTCCACAGGTGTATCGACAGCAGTGCACAGACTGGAAAAAAAATCCCATGGACCCACTGATGAATGGGGCAGGAGACCTGGAGACAAAGGGAAGGCCAAAGCACTCAATGCCTTCTTCGCCTTGGTCTTTACTGGTAACCCTGAGAGCTGAGAGGAAGCATGGAGAAATTGAGACACTCTGCATAGCAAAGGGTTAGTTAAGGGCACATTAAACCAAACTAGGAAGAAACCACTTCCATGGGACCCGATGGGACACCTCAGCTCTTCTGTGAAACGCACAAAATACCCCCAGAAGAGTTTTGTTTGAATGACGGTAAATACTTGCTCCTGAGGGTGTGAGGTGTAATGGTGCTAGATACAAAGAGGGGACCTTCCCATCTGCAGTGAAGGTGAAAAAAAAAAATCTGTGCTGACTTAAACACTCTTTTTATAACCATTTCATTAAACGTAATAAAAGACTAATTTTAAGACTTCTGCATAACAGTTTAGAATTATTTATAAAAGAATATTTGTATTAAGCCTTATTAGATCTTCAATGTTTTCCACAGTTCACTAAGCAGAAACTATTATATGTTTATATATTATTTATAATATATTATTATATATTATTTAGGGGGCATAAAAGTTCTTATATTCCTAGATATCTTTACTCATCTGAAAGTTTTACACAGTAAACAGTTTTTAAAGTCTTTGATAAAGACTTTAAATTATCAGTATGTTCAATTATCAGTATGTTCAGTGAATTTAAACCAGCACATTCCCACTACTGTCAAGTGAAAACGCAGAACATGCATCCATCTTTCATAGGTATTTTATGTGGATGCACATTTTATCTTAATCATCCTTAAGTCTTCTATGAGTTCTGAAGCCTCTACAGACTTCTGGCACATCAGCAAGTAATAAACAAAGCAAAGGCAAAAACTTATCTTTCCAGGATTTCCTTTAAATCTGGTTATTCTTACTTAATCAAATTTAAGTACCGTTACAAACTAGAAGTTAATGGAAATTAGTTAACATACAGGAAAAAAATAAAAGACTTGGGGAGTCTGAAGAATCACTAAAATGGTATCTCCTTTTCTCAATTTGGTAGATTTCAATAAACTAGGCAGAGATTAATACCTGAATTTAAATGACTCAGTGTGAGATGGAGACTTTCAGCTTTTAGCAGCCCTTCTCTATGTTTAGCATCTGTTGGGACTCTGTGTGGGAAGACTTCTTGGCAATACTGGCACAAAATAATGCATAAACATTAACATTTTCTTGCTAAGTTTGAATTTTTCTATGTTTTAAAAAAACGGTGTATATATATATAGGTTTTAAACAAAAATAACTCTTATATATATATATAGCTATATGCTCTACATGCAACCCAAAATTGAGAGATTAAAAAAGTTAAGTGCAGAAAGAGATTATTTCCCAGTTTGAACAGGTATTTATTTATATTCCTCCTAGATCCTGAGAACTTGAGATGATTTCAACTGAGACTCCGAAAGGAGTATTTACCTTTTCATATTAAGCTAATTGTGGTCAAATGGTAACTCCAACTCTTGGAATTAATTTCTAAGACCTACTGGATATTTTTGTTTTCTTTTTGGTACATCAATAAAAATTAAGATACCTCAAGAGGGAAAAGTTGTGAGTATGTATGTGTTCGTGAAATTAAACTTAGGTAGAATAATTTTACTTTTGTTCACAGCTTTGTTTTGCAAATCATTGACTTTCTGGTTTTTATTTAATACCATTTAAAACAAATTTCACCTGTGAAATGCTACAGAACAAGACTTGCTGGAAATACTAAAGATTTTTAATGTTTATGTCTTAAGTCATTGTGACATTCTATTGGTGTATTTGGACAGCTGTGCTTGAACCTACAACAAATACTTTCCATATAAATACTTTTCCAGATACATACTGCTGTCTTTATCTGCATGCGCTTACAGACACTTGAAGACTTTATACTGTGGGCTTCAAAATCCTTGTCTTATGCAACACATACAAGAGGATCAAAACATAATCAGTCCAAGTCTCTGATATCAAACCTTGGAGGAAAGAATATATTCCTCAAACACAGCATTCAGCACTTAATATTGACAGTGTACAAAACAGGTACGTTTTGAGCAGTTCGAGTAGCAAGCCTTGAAAGCCTTACAATTGAAGTTAAATGTTAACCAGATGCAAGTATGAGAAGGATAACGGCAGTGAGATGATGATAAAACCTAACACAGCCCTGGATCTGCTCATGGCAGATGCTGCTTCTTCCGACATTGTCAGCCGATAGCAAGAGCCCAGGGAAGGAACCTGCGGCACTGTAAAAAAAACAACTCACATAGATCCCAAGGTGGGCGAAAAGGACAAGATTAGAACTCATCAGCTTAATATGCAGAGAGCCAGACAAGCAAAATAAACCAGCGCAGCTGGGAATGCACTCATCAGCTGCACTGATTCAAGCCTTTTCAGCAAAGCCTTCATAGGCATGGCTTCTGCCAACACTGTATCTTCCCAGAAATTTCCTTTTCTAGAGGACTGGGCCCATGCAAACCTCATGTGGTTGAACAAAGCCAAGTGGAAGGTCCTACACCTGGGGTGGGGCAATTAGAAGCATAAATAAAGGCTGCTCAGAAAGAAGCCCTGAGGAGAAGGACTTGGAGATGCTGGTGGATGAGAAGCTGGACATGACTCACCACTGTGCACTCACAGCCCAGAAAGCCAGTTGCATCCTGGTCTGCATCCAAAGCAGTGTGGGCAGCAGGGGGAGGGAGGGGATTCTGTCCCTCTGCTCTGCTCGGACCCCATCTGGAGTGCTGCATCCAGCCCTGGGGATCCCAGCCCAAAAAAGACATGAACCCATTAGAGTGGGTCCAGAGGATGGCAAAGAAGATGAGGAGAGGCATAGAGTGCCTCTCTTATGAAGAGCAGGCTGAGCGAGTTAGGGTTGTTCAGCCTGGTGCAGAGAAGGCTGCAGGGATGCTTTAAAGCAGCGTTCCAGTACTGAAAGGGGGACCTAGAAAAGAGCTGGAGAGACCTTTTCATAAGGGCATGAAGTGATAGGACAAGGGGGAACAGTTGTTAACGAAAAGATATTTAGATAAGGTATTAGGAAGAAATTCTTCACTAGGAGAGTGGTAAGGCACTGGAACAAATTACCCAGAGAAGCTGACGATGTCCCATTCCTGGAAGTGTTCAAGGCCAGGTTGGACGAGGCTCGGAGCAACCTGGTCTAGTGGAAGGTGCTCCTGCCTATAGCGGAGGAGTTGGAACAAGATGATCTTTCAAGTACCTTCCAAACCAAGCCATTCTATGATTCTGTGGTAAAAGTGGACATAAGAAAAAGCACAAAGTTGTGCACTGAAATACTCCAGCTTTCTCTTTCAGTACCTGCATCAGCACATACAGAACAGGCTTCTATCAGCATGAATGCACATGAACATAGCCCTGAGTGCACAGGGAGCCAGACTGACCCAGGGAGTGGGTGTACACCTCCCTGCACCCCCAAGTGTATTTGTCCCATTCTAGAGAAAATAAAAAAACACCAAAAAAGTACGAGGAAAATGTAATTTGGGAATAGCGTAAGGAATTAAGTTTGACAAAGAAGTCAGTGACAGAAGGCTGAATGAAAAATCAATTAAACCATTCCTCCAATATTAAAAGGAAACATGAACTGTGCAGCGCCCAGGAGAGTTAAGGAGTCGATGGAAAATACCACTGGGATTATCCTGTCAAGTATCAGATGTAGCCTTGGGTATTTTACTCAGCAGACAGGGTCTTAAAAGGGTTTATATGCCAGATATCAAAAGTTGAGGAAACAGCTGTGAGCCAAGAGGGTACAGATGATTAAGACACAGGATTTCAGTATGCACAAATGGCAAGGAATGGATTAAAATATAAATTAATGACTTAGTGCCAGAAGCTTTGAAGTGAAACATCAGATTTAGAGAAGGATGAAAAATCAGAAGAGGAAAGGAAAAAGAGTGACGCTTTTGACTTATAAGTAGCACCTAAATCAATGGGACATGCCAACCAAGCAAGAGTTTTATTGCCACAAAGGCAATAAAAAGATTCAATAGGTTAATTACTTGACTTCAACAAAGCACCAAGAAGGTCAACGCACTTGGCAGCACTTCCTCATAAAATGAAGGAAAACAAGATGACACGCATTATTTCTTTCCTCTCCAAGGGACTGTGTTGTGGATGTTGAAAGTTAAGCCTGATCAGCACAGGTCTGCCAGGTTGCTACAAACCGGCTGCCTTAGCTGGATCTACTTTGACAAAGATCATCTCTCATAAATGTGCGGTCTTGGATACCATGGCAGAAAGAGTACACAGAAAGAGAAAAATTCTTATAAAAATGCAGATTCCTTATTAGCCGGAAAATGTATTCTGGGAAAGAAGTAAAAATATCAAACAGGGAAATTGTATACTTAAGTGAGCTCAGCAGGAGTAAGAGTACTTAGGCAAATAAATTCAGTGTTAATGAAGGCAAATTTAACAAGCTCTCCGTCTTTGATTATTTTGCCTTATGCATGAAGACAAATTCAGAACCCTCAGAAGACCTGATGATAAGAAAATATAAGGTGATTCTGTATTTTTGTATTGCTAATTAGTTCATCCACACACACAAATTAAGAGGCCATTAAACTGCCTGACAGTAACATACAAGACACTGGGAAGAGATAAGAAGTTGTAGTTCTATACATTAGAAGGTTAATGACACTGGGTCTTACCATTCCCATTCACATCTGTGTAGTAGGTGAGTGTGTAAGCTAGGGCTGGCTCGCCCTTTAGGGCTTAAAGGAAGCTACAGATTTGTCAAAAATCCATATTCTAAAGTGCAGGTATAATTTCCCAGCTGTGCTCTAGACATGAAAGAGTTGCCGGTAAGAGCCAGTTTAGCAGCATGCTCCCCGTAGGGAAGAGACTGGCAAAAAAACCCCACTAGTCTTTCGTAGTAGCCAAGAGCATACTACAGCCAGAAGCATCCACAGTCACACTACCGAGTTTTTTGCTGTCTTTGCTCCTTCAGCTCAACATCAGCTCTACTTGAGGTTCCAAAAGCAGTTCAGGGAGATACCCTGACTCTTTTCCACTAGCAAAATTTAGAGGATGCCTGTGATACTGTGTGAAATGGAAAACCATGTTTTTAACAGAGGACAGCAAAAGAGGTGGGGACGAGCCTCGCCCTAAGTACCCTTGTTAACATTCAGCCAGTTCCAAACTGATATCCTAGCTCTTTGAATGATTTGCACTTGCTTCGACTTCTCACTTGAAATACCAGTTTATTCTTGAATAGCTAGTCCAGACATCTTTTAAAAGCATCTCACACATCTGCCAAAGAAGGCAGTGCTGGGTACATTACTATTTTACTTTTTGTTTGTTTGCTTTTATCTCACTGAAGAAAAATGGACTGGATGAGCTATAACAACACTTAACCATCCATATGCTCTTCTTCTCATAGCTTTTGCATATGTTAGTTTTTCCTCAGTAGACAGCAAAAGGATGGAAGAAAGGCTAATCTTTTCATCAGTACGAAATAGTTTATTCAAACCACTTAATATTTCCACCTTTATTTACCTTGTCACAGAAAGTCTCAGAATTTTTCCACCTGTTAAAAGTCTAGGACAAAATCTCCTAAGTCCTATTCTATATTCCATCTTTGCTATGCCTAGGACGAATACATTCTCCATTTTTTGAGGGTTTACATTTTCACTTAATATGAACATTCTTATTAACCTTTGCACTGACATTATCTCCTAAAACATCCAGGGAGAACAACTGGCTCATTTGAAAAGTTTACATGGAGTCACGTAGACCAAGACTATCTCGATTATCTGGTTTGACTTCCTGCAGAATATACATCACAGCATTACACCCACACATTTTGAATGAGCAACCACATACTTTTAAAAGGCCATTCAGCTCTGATTTAAAGATTATAGACAACAGGAGTTTTGGACAGAAGAATCCCAGGTTGTAGTCAAGGACACAACCTGGGCTCTCTACATGGAAAGTCTTACCTTAAGAAAGATGGAGGAGTCCTATTTCACTTGAATTGAAAGCTGCAATCACTCTCAAAAACAAGTTAGAAAGTCCTTCCTAAATGCTTTCTTGCTGCCTTCCCAAGGCAATTTGAAATACAAAAGAGCACACTCTGCATATGCCTAATCAACATTTAGTGTTTTCACATTCTGTGAATTGTCAAAATGTAAACAGCTAATAATTTTTTTAAAAGAATTAACTGCGTCACATTAGTAAGTCCTATGATGTTAAAAAAACAAAAAGTCCAAAGTGATTAAAAAAAATCTCAGGAATAGAACTGAATAGACTCTTTTGTTCTCTGTGTTACCTCAGTGTGGGTGTTTTGGCTAACAGAAATGAAAACCTGTGAACAGCAATTCGGACTTCCATGTCCCAACTTGCTCACGGAGCAGTATCCTCATTTGGAGCTTCTGATTCGACTAAATTATATTAAATCAACAGCACCATGGGGAAAATAAGGGAAGCACAATCAGTGAGATATTCAGAAATACTCTCCCAAACATTATTAGAAAAGCTTTATTCCATATAATCTGCATCATGAGTGACTAGTGCAGTTGTTGAATGTCTGTTGAATTCAGATTCTTTCTTCCCCAGTGCCTGGCAGAAGGAAAAAATATTACCACCATGCTGTGAAAGCATGCAAAGCTTTTTGTGGGGTAACCTTGCTTAAAAATTGCCATCACTATGACTAAGACACAGCACTTCTAGAGTTCCCTAATTAAGAGGGTGGTAAATCGACGTTTTCAATGTCAGAAATCAGTCATGACTGTGTAATAAATTCTGCATAGCTAAAGGTGACAGTAATAAACAGTATTTCAGATTTTGTTCTTATTTTTTAAAATAATTGCAAACATTAAAATGACTGAAATACAGACAGAATCTGTGAAGACCCATAAAGCTTCTAGGAACAAAGGTGGATGCAGTTTGCTTAGGGCCTATAGTATGAAATAAACACCCATCATCTTTATCCTCAAGAGATCATTTCCTTTAATGAAGTTCCACAATGCTGAGCTAATTAAAGCTCAAACCTTAATTAGGGTAAAGAAAACTTATGCCCTTTATGATTTGAAATTAAAAGGAATTTAATTGCTATCATCTGCAATGCTATTTTTCTTATTGGCTCTAATGATCATTGTGAAACTGTGCATGTGCTTTTGTAATATAAATAATTCAACCATTTGACTTAGAATTTTTTTAATGGAACAAGGACAATTCCACTTGCTGAACTAATGACCCACAAAATTTCAGATATTGTTAGAGAGAGAAAGCAGAACAACAGGTCTGAGGGTGAAGGCTTGAAGCAGGTGAAGCTTCTGCTGGAGTGTGGTCCAAGAGTTCAGCAAAAAGTGTGAGCTCAAGTTCCCTCACCAAGTTGTGACTCCTCCTTTCCCTTCCTCCCTTACAGCAGCACATAAACAAACCAGGAAAAGCATCTCATTTTTCCTTCACTCTTTCCATGAATGACTGGTAACTCCTAGTGTAACAGCAATGAACTGGCCCTTTCCATCAGAGGCCTGAAACTTCCAGGTGAGCATGGACAGCAGTACGAGCTGATGCCCCTTAGTGTAGAAGGGCTAAACACCTCCAAGGTGCACACAGCAAACAATATGGAACAACGTCTTTCTCCTCTCAGAAACTAAGCGATGCTACCTGGGTCATACTCACACATACAGCAGGAATACTATAGAAAAAGAAACCAAGCAAAGAAGCCTGACAGAAAAACCCAAATAAAGCAAACAACAACATCTCACTAGAGTAATTCCTGGATCAATACCCTCAAATCTTCAGCACTTTCTCATGTTTTCTCCAGGTATCAGTTAAGCCTGCTTCTATCAGTAAAACAGCTTAGATTCCAAATCAAGACAGGGTCTGACCTGACTGATGCAGAAAGGGTTTGGTAGTTTTTGAGTAAACTCAACTGGAGCACACTTCAAGGGTTAACAGTGTAACGGAGAGGAAGGAGATCTGAGGTTAAGGTTAAGGGCAGCAAAACAGACTGAAAATAGGAAAAGAAAAATGTTAAGGCTGACATTAGGAAAACATTTATTATCATGAGGATGATTAGATAATGGAATAATTTCCCAAAGGAAGTTGTTGAGTCAACCACTAGAGGCATTCAAAGGAAACCGAGATAAAAACACCAGGCAATTGATCTGGAGGGCAGTCCTGCACTAATGACCCAAGAGGCTCTTTCAAACTCATTGAGGATTCTCCTCTTGAAAAGAACAATTTGAACTTTATATAGCAACACGTGAACAAAAAGTAGATGAAAAGCAGTGCACAAACCCAGGAAAAACACTTGAAGACTTTCTTCATTGTAACAGATTTTTTTCCTGTATATTACCAACAATCTGAGTCTATACATGCATTGATTACCTCTAAAAAGTCCTAACACATATTGATCAGCCAAGTGACACTGAGAAAATATGTTTTCCAAAGAAATTACAGGAGCTCTAAAACTTGCCTTATGAAACACAATGGACATCATGAAGAAATCCAGCAAGAAATTTTCTGAAATGTCTCTGTAGTCAAATCGGAAGAAGATTACAGTAAAGCTCAAAGTAACAAACTGATTAATAGGATTACAGAATGAGGAGCGGAGGAGTTTCATCCCAGCAACTGTTATCAGGATAATGTCACAGCTGTAAGAAAAGCAGAGAGAAAAACCTAATCAAGTCATAAGACATTAAATTAAGAAGCTCTTAAATACAAATATCTGTACCAGATGTATTTTAGATTGCTATGCATATTTAAATCTATATATCTTATTTATTAAAAGAATATAGAATTAATATCAGAAATCACATTTATTTTACTTATATGCAACTTTGTATTTTTCCCTTACCATTATCACGTACTTGTAAGCTGTTAAAAAGAATGAACTCTGTACTAAAAGGAGTAGTAATGACTACTAAAAACCAAGAATCTAGACCAGGCATTTTTAAATCCCTCTTAAAATAAAATTTCAGTCTGTGAAATATCTTGGCACTTTCATTAATACATTACTGTAATTTGAAAAAAAATCTTCAACTCCTTTCTTTTTATTACAAGGAATTTCACTTGTAATTTAATTATGCACTGCCAAAATTCTGGATAGAAACACATACACAGATGTGAAGTGCTTGAAATTGTTACCATTGCTCTTGATCAGAAAGTTGACTATTCTATACAGTAATTCATCAGATGAAAAGGAACTGTGTTGCACCTATGTCTTCTAAAATATGGGGACTTCAATGTATAATGAGTGACAAAGCAAGCCAGGTATTTGCAAAACAAACAGAAGGTTCTTCTCTATCCTGCTGCTAACCAGGAGAATACCTGCTGCCATGACTGACACTTGGCAGGCTAGAAAGCTCTCAACAGGTTTTCACCATTCTAGCAAGATTCCTATTTCCAGGTTGATTTTATTTTATGTGGCATTTATTCATTATTGTGTATCTCCCATAATGCAGATGCAACTTCATCTGAGTGCTGGTTATTCTAATGGATCAGCAGGGCATTACTGTTGGAATTAAATGCCAAGCTTAGCTTATTTTCCACCTTGTCAAAGCTGTTCTTTTCAATTTGCCCCACATTTCTGAATGGAAAACCTAGTGACTAAGCTAAATAGATTCTGAAGCCACCAGAAGCCATCCCTACATGAACCAGTTGTACCTCTCATTCTTCAGAAAGAAGAAAATTCTTGCAACATGGAGAAATTTTCATACGGAAACTTACAAATCATAGCGCAAAAGGAAGACATTTCTGTCACTGACATTACCAGGAGGAGAATCCCACAAAAAAAAAAAGACACTTTGTAAAATCATGTATTCAGAGGTAACAGAAAATAATTTGCTCATTATCCTTCTTTAAGAATACTGCCACACCAGGTGCTTTTCCTGGGACCTTAACTCCTGGGAAAAGATGTAAGAGAGCATGAGAAGAGGGGCTGATTTCCTGCATTTCTGTGGCAGGTAACAGGGGAAGGCATTGTCAGCATGGATCCTGTTAATAACCAGCACATCAGGGTCTGGAAAGCTCAAGCAAACTCCTGGCTATAAAGGAGCTGTTCTGCCTTCTCAAGAAGCAAACTGCTTCAGTCATTTAAATCACAAAGCAAGGTGAAACTTCTTTAAAAAATAAATTCAGTTTGAGGAAAACTCGAACATCAAATCACACAAAATTTACCACCTCAGACACTTTCAGAGTGGGAGGGTGTCTTCCCTTCCCTACAGCATGATGCCATCTGATCCTTGGGTGTCAATAACTAAGGAATGTTCCAGTAACAGAAAACAGGTATTTATGCATTAAAGCACAGCAAGTACAAGCCTCTGTAACACTGTATATGGAAGCAGCAAGGAGAATCCAGGATCCCTCACAGGATTACAGAGTTAAGAAAGAGGCAGGATCTGAAGATGAATGCTTTGTTTGTGGCATTTGGATGGCAGCTGTAGGGAGAATATCTTAAAGAGGAGAGCCAGAGGAAAAGGGATACTGGGAGTTTCATGGATAGATCAGAGTTATAAGGAAAAGGACAAAACAGGTTTTACACAGGTGATCGCACAGACACAAGGGGGATGGGGAAGGAAAGGACTGCTGCGGTATTCCCCCACAGGCCAAACAATCAGTGGCAGACAAATGTAATTACTTTCTTTAATCTCAAGACTTCTGGGGGTCTGACTCATTTCTTCTGAACACTTGAGGGAGGTGATACTTTAAAGTGCAATCTAGCTTGGAGGAATGACTATGTAAAAATAGCACCTTCCTAACCCTACACATTTGCTCCGTGCATGTATTCAGTCACGTCTGCTAACCAGTAACAAATGACATTCTGACTACTTTTAATTCTCCCAGCCTTGCAGAACTAAATAGAGGGATGAGCATGGATTCAGTGTCACCCTGGACAATACACCTGAACGTTTGAAGCACCTCGGCTGCCGCATCTTCCAAGTGCCTTCGGGGAACAAAGGTCAGTGGGGAACTACAGAGGCTATCAGTGAGTGACTGGTGAGAGTCTCCCAGGAAAAGTAGCTGTCTGGGAGAAATATGCAGAAAATTTGACCAATGCCCTGGTCCAAGTTTCAGCCCCTAAAAGCAGAGGCCGCCTTTTTCTTATGGTTGTGCAGTTCCTAAAGCTGTGTTGCCCCTCAAGAGAAAGAAATAATTAAATCAACATCAATTTTTACATCAAAGTTCTTTTATCTAACATTTGAAATTAAGAATCTGTATTATTATGAATACTGAGGAACTCTCTCCCACCTCCCAGCAGTTTTCCTTGCTACTGGAACATTCCAAGGCTGTTTCTTTGTTTTATCATCTGCATCACTGTCATTCCGATAAAAAGACTGCAGAAACTCTGCTCACTGGGGATACTGCAGTCACTGAGCCTGCTGAATATCTGCAGTAGGCAAGTCACTGACTAAAATACCATAAAAGGCTGTCTGCAAGGATCATACTGTGAGACCATGGATCGGCATCACCAGTTCTGCTTAACAGCTAAGACATCAGACTTTGTCAGAACTTGTATCCCTACCTTTCTCAAACCACCCTCAATGCAGGACTACCCGCCTTTCTACACTGTTTAATATTTTATCCAGTCTTGCCTTAGAAGACTTGTGGGGTGAAGCTTCTGATAACTCCTCTGGGAGACTACAGCATAGTGTTAAAAATCCTCAGTTAGGAAATGTTTCCTGATATCCAGCCTAGATTTCTCATTTTCATCTGATTAATTCTAGTTACCCACTGAGTTTATGCCCATCAAACACCTGCAGCCTGGTATAGTGTGTCTTGGTTTTAATTGACATTTAGACCTTCCATATATATCTATATATAGCTCTTTAATCTTTTAATTTCACTCTCTCTCACTGGAGACATATTTTAATGTGTTAAGGTAGTTTTGCATTTTTCTTGCAGCAAAGCCAATGATTATTGTATTCTGAACTAATATGCATGAAAGCAAACTGTGACAAGATTACAGGCTTATTTAAAAACAAATTCCATTTCTCAGTTTTCAGTCTAAAACCAAATATTCTACTGATCACATGCTTTGAGTTATAATCTACTTACTGTGTGCCAAGCTTCTTGTATTTACTAATTGAGAAAGCATCAATGGTGAGTGCATTCAGTATTATGGCTGGATATAAAATGTATTTCTCAAAGCACTGTAGCCACACATAAAGCCTTTCAAACCACATCAAATGAGCAGCATCTGAAATAGAAATTCAGATAACAGATCGTGTCGTCAAATTATCAGCAGTTTTTGCACTGGAATAGCATAGAAGACACAAGTCAGCTCACATTAATAAATAGAGTCAACCAATTAATCTATGAAACAATGGAATTCATAATTCTTTGGCAATAGAGAAATAACTTTTTTCTCTGCGGTTAGAGAATATCCTTTTTGCTGCTTATAACTGCACTCCTGAGACACACTCAGAAACAATAAAAGATAGTACATGCTAGATGGTAGTTTTTACATCATCCAATTATTTAGTCACTATATTAGATAGTACTTTCAGTGGACGTAATGACCCCAGAGAGGCCCTCTCCAGCTCTGGCACTGACCTGGTGAACGACCTAGGAAACCTCATTTGAACTCTGTGCCTCTACTCCCCCATCTTATAGGAGCAAAACACTGTTCATTAGACTGTAAATTACCACTGACCTCATCGAAAAGTGAAACACCCCTTGAGATCTAAAGACTGAAAAATTATCAGGAGCTACAAACTGCCATAGATGTTTCCCAAAACACTTAAACAGACACTGCAAAAAGTATCTCCCAGGGTCACATCTCACATCATTCCTCACTAAGGAACAGCTTTTTCTGCAGTAGACTTTTCTAGCAATACCACAGAGCTTAATATGAGTATTAAACCAGAACTGAATGCTCTGTACAATGCAACTCTTATGAGAAGTTAGGTGAACTGAGCGCAGAAGCAGTTGTGTACAGACAAAAACGATGTGTTTATCCTCAAGTGAGCTCAGCTACACAAGGTTGTTGGAAAAACAGTGAACACAAAAAGACAGAACTTGCTATTGACTCAGAAATAAAAAAGCCAGCTACTAAATCTCCAATAATCCTCCCTGCAGAAATGAAAACAATTCTATATGGACACTCCCCTCTCCCATACACACCTTTCAATAACAGACAAAGACATGCTGAATCAACAGATTTCTGTGTTCTACAGGCACAGCTGTATATTGCATAGGCTAAGAGAAAGACCTAAAAGCAATCTTTCCAAATTAGGTTGATGTCATGTTTTGCCAGTACCTCATGTTAAGGCAATGCTCTTGCAAAAATCCCCCTTCAGAAAATATGACTAACTTCTGTTTCTTGTTACAACATAAAAATATTTCCTCCTCATTACCTAAAGATCACCTCCTAAAAGTACATACACCCAGCAAAATGACCATTTTGGAACCTAGCTGTTCTTCTTTCCTCTCTCCTCCTCCTAAACTCAAGGGGTCCACTCAAGAACTTCATCCATGTCCAAAGCTGAGCTCTGTGTAAGAACTCAAGCTTCAGCAGGAGATGTGCATGTCACACAGACCAAAAAGAAGGTAGGTGCAGGAGCAGAGACAGATCTGTTCAGACAATGAAGACAGAAAAAAGAGTTCACTTCAAGACAGGCCCCAGGGAAAAACATGGATGATTTGAAAATGGCTTACATGAACCTGTGGGGTATAAAAGCAGTAATGGGGAGGAAGGAGAGAAAAAATAGCCTAGTATATGAGGGTTTTTTTCTCATTTAGTCCTGCATTAGTTTCTACACATCTATTATACCATAAGATCATACATCTTGACCTCAGCCTTTCTTCCTGCAGCCAGGCAAAATAATGACAAGTAATAAATAAGTTATCTCACAAGGGCATCAAGAGAACTGGTCTGCTAATTGCTATTCTAAGGAACACCAAGTTTGAGCAGCTCATCCGGGGTCTATGAAACAAAGCCAGGAACAAACTTGTGGAATTGTCATTGTCAGTTGTTTGTCTAATTCCAAGCAATCATTTGACTTTCCACAGCACTGCCCTTGTCAAAAAAATAGAAAGATTAAAATTAAAATCTATGCAGTAAAAACCCCTCACAGACATCTTGTTTTGTGTACTTGTCCTTTCATTGTCCATGCCTGACAACTATGGGGTACTAATGTCTTTTCCAAGTTTCTCTTTCTATACAAGAAGGGAACATTTTAAAGTTCAGTTCCTACATTTTTATTACAGGACAAAAGAAAGAAGACAGCCCCTGTCAGACATATCTATCAAAGGGATTACCTTTTCCACAGTCTGTCTCATCTCGGAACATGATAAAAAACCTCTGCAGCAGCCTAAGGGACTGAATTTTTTTTTTTTTTTACTCTTGTTTTCTAACACACAACACCAGCTACATTGCAATAATACTTAGACCCCAAAGTACAGAAATGGACCATATATAAATGAGAACTGCAAAAGAAGAAAAAAAGAGCCTGTTGCCCACAGCAGGCAACATGAGAAATGCAGCTGGATCTCAAAACAGAAGAAAACCCATCTGTGGAGATCAGTCCAGCAGGTCTCTACCTTCAACCTTTTCAAATGCTGAGTCACTGCATTTGGAAAACAATGTTTTCTGACAAATGAAGACAGACTTAATCAGGACAAGGCAAAGAAATTCTACAATGGTCTATTATGATTAAGTGCTGAAACAAACAGAATAACTTGGGTATTTATTGGAATTAGTGGTTATCAGGGACAGCAAGTCCTGGACACTGTTTACATTTGGGCATGATGCTTATTAAGATGTATATTTCTATTACACTTTCCTTGGCATATTGCAGTAAAAGTTAAAAGGCAACTTTCAATCTAGTCTCTTAGGTACTTTTTTCATAACCAGCCCTTGTTTGGAAAGTAATTGTTTTGAAATACATAATTTCTCTTAAATTAAAAAAAAAATTAAATCCTTAATGTATGGTTTTCCAGAGAATGATCTGAACTCTTTTGTTGTCTAGTTGAAAAACAGACTAAAGTACTTCAACAGACTGTTCTGACAATGCTGTCTTCAAACACTTCAGGAACATATATTGAAAATTATTAAGGCGTGGGATCCATCAAGAAATGACAAGCAAGCTTTTGGCTGGTAGCAAAGGCAAGAAGAGAGCTGGGGCGGAGGAGGGAAGCTTTTTTTTCTCAAAGCACACTGCCTGCGTCAGAAATAACTCTATCAGAACAGGAAATCAGATTCTGACATACTAAAATACTGACTGATATTCACATGTATCAAGGCACAACCACTGAAGCCAGCAGACATTAGCAAGAAAAAGTCTTAAAGAAAATTTCAGTTCCTTTCAATTTTAATGTTTTTCTAAAAGTGTTATGATTGAAATTGGAACTCTTAAATTGCACTACACTCGCTGATATGTCAGAAAGTAGAAAAAAAAATCTGCCTCAATTTCATCAATCCTTTAAGTTTTTAAATTATGCAAAACGCCAATGTATTAGTCACGAACTGTAAGAAGTCAAGCAACACAGCAAGTAACAGCACTGTAATGTAAAAACAGAAGGCGGAACAGAAAAAGGCTCGTGAAATATCCATCACATAAGGGCCTGTAAAATGACAAGGAACAGGAACATTTGATATAGAAGAAGAAACAGAGAGCTAGGGTTGCTTAACTTTGAGAAGAAAAAGCCTCAGGGGGCATCTTATTAATACCTGATTGGGGGCATTTTTCAGGTATAAATACCTGATGGGGAAAGTAAAGTTGATGGTGCCACTCTGTTCTCAATAGTGGTCAGTGACAGGACAAAAGGAAATTGACACAAATTAAAAATCCATTTAAACAAAAAAAAAAAAAAGCACCAAAACCAACCAACAAACAAAAAAAAACAGAAAAAGCCCCTGCAAAAAAAAAAGCCCCAAACAGCACAACTCAAAGCAACCTTTCTTACTGTAAGTCTGATTGAATGCTATTACAGGTTGTCCAGAAAGGTTGCAGAGCGTCACTATAAACTGGACACAGCCCTGAGCAACCCTGCTCTAGCTGACCCTGCTCTGAGCAGGGGCATCAGACTGGACAATCTCCAGAGGTGTCTGCCTGGCCTCAGCCCATCTGTGCAGTGGTCTCAGAAGACAATTCCTACAGATTCACAGATCTGCTGGCAGTCCGGTGGAAAAATTAAAACAATCATCTACGTCTGCTACTGAAAAGTAAAAGCATAATTTATTCTTCCTGCTTTGGTACTTCTGGATTTTTTTTTTTTTTTCTTCAAAGCAAGGCAAGCTGGAAGTCATTGCATCCACTGTTTAGAAAAGACTTTATTACAAACCTCTCACTTCCCGCTGCTGGTGCTCTTTGCTTTTAAGTATGGGGTGGGAGATCCACAGCCAGGGGTGATGCTTGCGGAGCTGAGGAAGGATGTAATGTGTTACAAATCCCACAGTCCATGCTAAAGCAAACAGGACAATGCTGAGAAATGGCTGGGCCAAGCAGAAAAAAAAAGAAACATGGTTATAATTTGCAAGCAACATTTTTATATGTATGTTTTAAACATTTTTAACAGTTTCTATAATTGTGTTTTTGTGCAATTAATTTTTATTCCTATGCTCAAATTCTTGACCCTTGGTGAATATGGATTTTGACACATGTGTTTTGCACACACAATTAACCAATTTTTTTCTCCATGGATGTAGAAAAAGAGGCAAAATGTCAGGCTTATTCATTCTGTGCCCTGGGTTCCACATCATAAGAGCTGTGGAGATTTAAGGATAGAGAGGTCAAATAAGTAAACTGAAATTACAACAAATATCCAGAAACTGCTTTGCACATATAATAGTGTTATCATGACCAGTACATACATTTTCACTAACTTCTCTTCCCACAGTCTCTATTCTTTCCAGCTAAAGCACCCTGTGGTTTTGCATAAGAGACACAATACCTTGGGAAGGGGGGGAAATAAAGATAGGTACACACCCTCAATGACAGAAACACAGTACTTGCACTGACAGCAAATGACAGAACAGCAGCTGCTGTGCAGACAATGAGATCCGATTTCAAGATTTCTTTCTGTGAAAATAATTATTTTATACAAAATTAGTAAAGCAGCACTATTTTAACCAAAGTAAATTACTCTGTTCTCTATTACTTACATCTGCATTGTGATAAGGCTTATCAGCACTCCCTAATACAAAAGTATTTTCTCCACTCTGCTTTGGGAAATTATTTCTTCACACTCTAGGTTTGTTGAAGTAATCACATTTAAATTCTTCATGCCTAATTTTTGAATTATATTTTTAAATAACAAAGTTATAATATTGGAGAAATGAAAGCAATACATTTTAACACTGAGTCTGATTCTGCTTAAAGAATATAACTCTTTTCCATTATGACTTTCTTACTTTTAGGAATCAAAATTCTGGTTCCATTTCCTATTTGCAAGAACTGATATCTCTTAAAATTCCCTTTCTCTTGCATTACCAAAACAAGTCATGTTTTTCTGCAATGTCTTCTAAGACACAACATTAATACATTTATTATGTTCTAAAATAACATATCCCATTCTCTGATTTTCTTTATTGGAAGTCAAATTTCAGAAAGATTTTGTGGATTTTAGGCAAGGCCTTTTCTAGTCTCATTGAATGATAACGAAAGGACATGTCTGCCTTTATGTAAAGATCTCTAACTATATTAGGAATAACTTCGTTTCTAAAGATTAGAAAAAATCACTGTCTTCACAGCCCATTTTTCTTGTGATTAAAATGTCATTCTCAGTAAACAAATAAACAAGATAGCTTGTGATCTGTGCGCTCTTCTGAATTGTACTTCAGAGGTCACCCAAACGTTTTTGTGACTAAATGAAAATCTTGTCTTAGATTTATGAGAAGGGCATTTAGGTTCAGCACTCAATGCTGCTGCTAAGTTACCAAACGAGTAACTATTTGTAGCACTTGGTTTAGAAACTGACTTCTGCTTTAATTCAAAGATATCTAGAAACAACATGTGAAAAGTAAAACTTTTGTTAGAATTAGAGGTTCACCAGATTTCCTGGTCCTGCAATCTAGGTAGGCTTAATGTATCTCACCAGGGAAAGAGAAAGGAAACTAAAATAATGATGGTATGGCAAACCTACGAATAAAGGAGATAAAAAGAAAGCAAGCAGACCAAGCGAACAACAGAAGGGCTGCGAATTACCGGGGAAGCTGGTAGCAACCTCTATATTTAGGCTGCCTATCACTCCCTGTTATGAAAGATGCTTCTCAGTAAAAGGTCACCAGCATCAGCACTTCCACTTACTGCAGCAGCCTTTTGAAATGCAGCAGGACTAAAAAGCCTTCAGGCTCAGAAAGTACTTTTGCTTTGTCCCAGGAAACTCCAATCTGGCTTAGCTGAAATCTCAAACCACCACCATCTCTGCCCTTTGCAGGCTGCTCAGGAGTACACATGTACCTCCAAAAGAGCAGTGTTCCCTCCACTCTGGGACATCCTCCTCCGGACAACCCTGTACTCTGCACGGGCTGCATGTGGTGGGAAGGTGTGGGAGCAGAGTTAGGTCTTTGTAACTCCTCCTGAGCACCTTTCCAAAGCATAGCCCTGCTAGCCTTGCTCCTTGGCTGCTGCATTCAACAGAAGAGCCACAACATGAGGGAGCTCACAGGAAAAGCCTTCTCTTCCCTGACTAAATCTTTGATCCCTGCCTGTCCCCACAAGTCTTCTCTGTTCAGTTCAAACTTTGTCTCACTAGCAAGTTGTGTATCCTTCTCTAACTCAAGTGGTTTTAGTAGGTGGAGCAGGACTGAAAAAACATGATCTAATAAAAAAATTAGTAAGGCAATTATTACCAATGCATGCAATGGAAATGAGGAGTTTTTTAACCTTTTCAGATAATTTTAAATATGTTGCATACAAAATCTGTGTAAAGCAGCAGTAGACTCTGAGAAAATTAAGCAGTGTCAAATTTATATGGCACTATTTCAGCCCTTTTGTGAATACACAGCATGAAAAGTCTTGATCAAGTATCATTTTCTGCACAGCTGAATTCAACTGCTCAATAGTCTAAAACAAGCTTCTAAGAACAACAAACACACTCCAATCATATTCACAAGCTCTTCTGTACAACTCAAAAGGCTTACTATTAAAATGACTGATTTCTCTCACAATCAGATGATTGAAGAAGCTGTCACTTTAAAAACTATACAAAATATTAAAAATTTAGCTTTAAAATCAGTAGAAGTGATAACAATGCATGTTTCAGGGAGAGGTGGTGTTCTTAACTTTCCATTCTGGGCCAGATCACCAAAGAGAGTTTTTTCAAACATTACATTCAGAAGGGAACATATTACACAAATTATATTGCACAAGACTTGTATTTCCCATCATCCCATCATTCATTTTCCAATTGTCCTTTTTTAAGTGCTCTCATCGCTCTTGACATTCCTATCCAGAAAAATGCCTGTGTTTTTAAGGAAATTATTATTATTTAGATATTCAACCCCAAATTTGACAATTGCTTTCTATTTCTGGCAATATTGAAAGTGTTTAAAGTATCATATATGCCCAGGCTTGTCCTTCTGCCCTTGCACTGAACTGTTTCAAAATGTAAATATATTGCTCAGCTGCTGACTTGCACTATGGTTCCCACAGGAGCTTCCTCTTGATGTGGCCAATGCTTTCAAGCTTCTCACAAAATTCAGGCCTTTTTCATTCTAAAACAAAGATGAGCAGGGGGTTGCTTCTGTTCTGTGTCACTGCATAGGGTACAGGGTCCCCAGGAAATGGCTGACCCTGGCTTTCTGGCTGAGGGGGATTCAGAACTACTCTCCAGGAGAAAATCTTGGGCATCCACCTACAACCTGCTGTGGGTGAATCTGTGGCTTCTAGCCTTCCTGAGGAAGGCAGCTAGCTCCTGAAAAGCATGTGCCTACCTTGGACCCAGCTGTCTAAACAGGATTTTGGATGTCATTCCCAAAGTCAGGCACTTAGGAGTTGAATACTGAATAGCCCTATAACTTGATGCTGGAGTCCTTCACTGCAGTTGGTTCAAAAATGTAGAAGTTAAGCTCTATCCACAGTTAAAATCTCCCCAGTGAGACATACTCACTGTTATAGTTTGGGCTGAACGAGGTCTTTTATTTTTCCATTTTACACTCAAGGAAAATCAACAGTGCTACCTTTGATGCCTTGGGGATTTCACAAGCAGAATATATTAGAATGGTACTTTTTTGTTTGTTTGTTTGTTTTAATTATTATCACCGAATCATAGAATCTTTTATGCTGGAAAAGATGTTTAAGATCATGAAGTCTAACCATTATTTTCAATTATGCTTTCGGAGCTTTGTACAAATCCTTTCATTAGCTATCTAAATATTTGTATTAAAGACCAGGAAGGAAGCTTGAGTTTGAATGTAACACATTATCACCCTCAGGCCACTGCTTAATCTAGTAATCAGCCATGTGGATGCCTACAGAAATTAATTATAATGGTAGGAAGCTCCATTCTCAAAGTTGAATGGTCAATTATCAATCACAGCTGCTTTATAATTCAGGCTTCCAAAGCTGGCAATTCTTACACAGCTATTCAAGGAAAGGAAAAGAGTAAAGGTCATGTAACTAAACATTAAAGATGCTGTATTTATTACTCCTAACATCAATGCACAGCCATCCAGAAAACAACACATTAATTTTCAATATTAACCTTGTTTGCTTTCAGCTCCTTGAGAAGGTGATTGGGCTCTGTATGCCTCAGGCTTTCTGACTAAAATGGGTCTTATTTAAATGGCGTGTTACGTAGACCACATGCCTGTATATAGACCAAGGCAAGGCTGGCTTGTGTTGCATGCTGCCATCTCTTGCCACTGACAGGGGTTAGGAATACTCTTCTCACAGGCGAGCACTTCAAGAAAAAATGAGCTACTATCATGAAATCTCTTCCAAATATTGATATATTGTTTCACCCAGCTTCTGAACTGTTTGAAGATCCCCTTACAAAAATTTTGGAAATTATTTTAAATTGGCTTTGGAGAGTCAGCCGAGTCCTATAGCCTAAACATGACTGCTGTTGCCAAAGCAAGTCAGCAGGGACTAGTGCTTGATTGTGCTCCTCAAACTCCATGCATGTGCATTTTCTCCTGCCTCAGTTCTTCCCTACTTGCTCTATTAGCACTGCACTGGTGAGAGAGCAGTGGGAGTTTCCTTGGTGTTTAACTGAGACAGAGATACCAGGTAACACAGGGGTTAGAGAAAGAGCCCACATTAATCAGAAATTGCCCTCTCTTTCTTCAGGAGATCTCCCAGTATGGGGAAATCAGCACTGCTACTTGACACCATAAGCAAACACCTTTGCTTACAATTTTTATACAGATTAAAGGAAGCCCAGACAGAGGGAAAAAAAAAAAAAAAAAATGGAGGCAAAGAACTAGCAAGCTCCAGCAACACCGAAGGAAAGTAGCCTCTGCCTAATGGCAACAGCAGCATGGAGTATCAAATGTACAGAGCAGAAGAGTGCCAATTCCCAAATCCAGGTATTTCCTGGCGAGAAAAGCTGCCAGGAAGCCCAACTTAATTAATCCTAAAAATGTGGCAAAACGTGACAGGAATGAAATATTGTGAAGAGAAGAACTGTCTGGCAAATCTGAGGGCAGTTACCCCTATACTTCTGCATCTTCCACCCCACTGACTCAAGGGCCCAACTGCAGCTGAACTGTATTAGTGTAAGACATCAGATCTCTGTCCATGCCACTGACCAAAAATAGTTGGAGAGTCTGCAGCATGACTCCATTTTGAAAATACAGCCAGGATCTTAGATGCAGGGCTTTTTTCACTCTTTTGGTTTTTGTTTGCAATATATTAAAGCCTTGCTCAAGGTTTTCCTCTGCACTGTGAAATGGAATCAGTTAAGTGGACAGCTGCAGTAACTGCTTCAGTCCCCTGGCTGGGCTCCATCTGCAGAATAGATGAGATCAGACCCTGAATTCCTCCAAGAAAGGCACTATCAGCAAAAGACAGAGCTACAGGGGGATGAGAAGCTTTCCATTACATCTGCCACCACACAGTCCCCATGTACAAGAATGGAATGTCAATGAACCATGGCAATAACCTCCACACCACAAATACTACAGAATATAGCAAAATTTTAACAAAGATACTTTATCTTTTTACTCTGTTACTAGATGGACATTCATATTCCTGTATCATCTGTTGCAAACAGTTTCGTTTGCAAGAAGCTGTAGCTCAGTACAAGCAACAAGAAATAGCCATATCACTTAGTCTTATGTAGGCCCTATTAGAGGAAGAAGTTTTAAATAACATTATACATGGTAAAAGTTACATTCTAAGCTGCAGCTTAACAAAGAAAAGTAGAAAACATTGATAGTGTGGGATCGATGCATAAGCTGAATGTAGGCTGTGTAACACCTTATAAAATGCCTACGAAATGATTCAAGATGTACAAGAGAGATGCATCCCTTTGAAGGGCCATCTGGAGGCCAGGCCAGCTACCACAGTAGGAACTAAGGATTTGCAGGTCATGTCTAAGGGTCAAAAAAGTCAGTCTGTCTTCCAGAGACTCTTTGAATGCTCCTGGCTTTCAGAGAGCATTCAGAAGTTTAGGAATAGCTGCCTAGATTGCAAATGCTCAGATGCAGGCACTGGGGATGTGGTCAGGAGGAAGAGCTGTCTGACAGCCAGGAAGCAGGACAGTTCACATGACTAATAAATGTCAAATACCCCTCAGCAGTTCTGGAAACTTAATGATCTTCTCACATGAGCTCCTCATAAGACCAACCCTGGGTAACAGCAAACATTTTTTTAGTATAAAAAGACACAAAAAGGAAGATGGGTCACTTCAGATGTTTATGCTGAAGTGAGAAATAAGCTGACACAAACTTAGAGCTTCTGCCAGACAGTAGTAAATAAACAGCCTGCCAAGCAAAGAAGAGACGATGAAATGGCAATGGTTGGCACCAGGCATGTACCTCCCTCTCCCATACTGTCCCAGTTTCACATGCTTCTTCCACCTCTAGGTGCCAAGTCTGACAGTGTGTTCCACTTGGCTTGGCTGGGGTGGACGGCACACAGTCAAGAGTACTTCCTGGCACAGAAAAGGCTTTCCTGAAAACCAGCTAGCCCTAGTCATAGAAAAATAAAGAATAAGGGCTGTTTTCCGTGGATAAAGGCACGTAATTCCATGGACTGAATCCTGTTCCTCTCCAGCACAGACAGGGAATTTGGCAGGACTGCTCACCTTTTTGAACGCCTGTTGAACAATCCAGCCTACCTTGGACACACCAGATTGCCAGGCTGTAACTGTGCACAGAACCTGCATTAGCTCTCTGAGTACTAGGACAAGAGATGCCCCACTCCCCAAGCTCTCAGAGTGCATTTCCCATTGACTGTATTAAAGAATCAATTTTGCAGAGTCCTTCAAAAAGGAAAATGGCATGTATCCTCCTTCTCACTCCTGGCCTCACCGTAACGATCATCTATCTGTGCTTTTAGTAATTTAAATTGAAACATGAGAATATTTACAAGGTTCCTCAGTGGGCAAAATGGACGAGAGAGAGAGAAAGAGAGAGAGAGCTTTAACAAAAAGTAATGAAAGAAAAAGTCTTACCACTGATTCTCTCATTTTTTCTGGGAGTGGATCTTCTGATGAATCTTCAAATCGTTGGCGCAGATAATGAGGGACATATTTACACTGAATAAGGGACCTGTTTAAAAAAGAATTCCTAGTTAGGATACTTCTGAACATGTGTAACACATACGAATATTCCTGAAGGGCAGAGGAGGAAGAACAGCCTCAGATTTCCTTCTTCATGTACACATTAGCATTCTGGGAGTCTCAGCAGCCCAATCAACGTGACTCAGTCATTTAGAGGAAGGAGCAGAGAGGGTATTGTTGCATTTCTGACTCTTATTAATGTTTCAGCTAAGCTGAAACCAATACAATAGCTCTTTAGACCCATGTTAAAATGGCCAAGGAAGCCATTTCTGTACAAACTGTGTATTAATTCTCTCTTCAAGATTTATGTGCTACCTCCTCATCCATCTTGAATTTTATGCCATAGGCCATACCTTAAATACTTTTTCCAATCTCTTTAACTTATTTAAAAGAACTGCAGAGCTGTTTAAAGAAAAAATCTTAAACCTCTTTTTTTTAAGAGATTCTTCAAATGTGTTCTTACAAATGCACAATAAACATTTGATGTTGTTGCACATGTATCCTTAATTTTTAGATTTTTAATGACCATTTCAGTTGTGGAAGATTTCCTTACAAACATTATAGATTTGTTAGCTAGATTTACAAGTTAAAATGCATTTAATAGTTTAAGATTACTTCCTTAAAAAACACGTTTCAAGGAAGACAAGCTTCTGTTTTATTAAAGAGGTTAATGAACTGGTGTGTCCTTCCTGGGGAGTGGGAGAAAAGAATACATTTAAATTACTTCAAAATTGAAAGAGCTCACAATTCCATACTGATTTGCAATTTACCTGCATATGTTTTACTCCAAGGCTAAGAAATCTCCCTAATACAGCACATAGCTTCACTTCCTTCCATACACAAGTTCCATACTGTAATGGTCAATAAACTACACACCAGCTACACAAAGCTTGGTCCAGGTCTACTTGACATCAGTGCCAGACACAGAAGGCTGTGGGCAAAGTTAATGGCAAGAGATGCAAGCAGTTCTTGTTGCTTTGCCACATCAGAACCTAGCAATGTATAAATGGCAGATTGCCTGAATCTTTGGGATGGTAAAGAAAGAATTTCTCAACTCTTCACTAAGATTTACTGGGATAACGATTTCCTACTAGTGCTCTGTATCCTTTTCATCCTCATCAGTGTTGTTCTCCTTTTTCCAAGTTTCTCTACTAAAACAGAATCTTGAATGGCCTATGATGCCCTCCACTTCCCCCTTCTCTCTTCTGCATTGCAGAATTGTGCATAATCCGCCTCGAGCGTTACCTGAAGATACACACAACACACCTCATGAATCAAAGGAGAGAACCTGTGTGTTTCTTTACAGGTCCTCTGCACTCTTGTAGGATAAAACTGAGTTCTCTGTGAAGCAGAATTCCAAATGGCACGGTGATACTGGCTATACAAAACCCACTTGCTTGCTTAGCCCCACAGACATAGATGTAGTTGCCCAGCTGCTTGTGGACCCCCACAGCCCTCATGGCACAGCCATATATCACAGTTTCCTCACGGAAAAGCTTGCTTTTGCTGCCCCTGAGCTATGGATCTATTTGGCCTCTCTCTCTCTCTCCTACATCACCTCAACCTGCAGATCACAATGCTGGGACTTGTCCTCTTAATCTCCCTTGTTTGCAATGTCAGCTCTTAGCATACACTCCCTTTCCTCAGTTACCTCTAGCAGACTGTGTCAGAGAAGAAAAGGCAGGATGGAATCTCAGAGAGGCGTAGCCTGCTACAGTCATCCTCAGCAAGAGCTGGAATTCAGCCATCTTCCCAGAACATTAAACGTTCCTTCTCCTGGCCCCAGTGCTACCCAATGCACATGCTGCAACTCCAGTAGCCTGAACTCCCCCTTAGCTAAATCATCGTCCTTCAGCCTGGCAAACACACAACTTCCCAGAGGGGAAAATATGCTTCGGGGATTTTGGATAGTGCTGTTTAAAGAGCATCAGCCCTGCTGGTGTTCTGACTGCAGCACTTCATTCATTTACAGGACTGATACCAACCATACAGACATGGTGAGGAATTTCACCTCACCAAAGTACTTTCAGGAAGCAGTCCCTGTGGTTCTGAAACCCAGGCATCACTCTGGCTGTGTGCTGAACAGAGTAATCAGCAAATAACATTTACAGGCAACTTACATCAGTACAGATGGGTCGCTGCTTTGTCTGCTGAGGTGATAAGAAAGTGCAACTAGCAGACCACAGAAAGCAGAGAAAAGGGCTGGAATGTGCTGTGCATCCCAGGGTTCCTGAAGAAGATGACAGAAAGCAAAGTTAGGAATGCAGAACGTAAAAAGCCAAAGTAGGTTAAGCTGTACATCATACATGCAATGTTACATGCACAACATCTAAATTTCTACACCATCTACCACAAACTGAGAATCTTTTTTCATATCAAAGTTTATTACTGTGAAAAACACTGCAATTAAAGGCATGTTTTGTGCTCATGTTATGCAAATAGCTAGGAAACCACGTGAAAGGCAGGTTTTCTTTCCTCTTCAATGAAACATTAGAGAAAAATTCTCATTAAAATGAGATCCAAGCAAAATCAACTGCAGTATATTTATCTACATGCTAAATTGATATGCAGTTACTTGCCTGCAATTTATTTGACAATTTAAACTTTACCATCTAATCCTTTTCTTCATTTCATTGCTCCCAGTTTTGGGGACAAATATATTTTGGGTTAGCTTTTCCCATGCTTAGTTTCCCATCATATTCAATTCACATTCTTCAAAACACTAAGAAAATTAACTGAAGCCAAAATGTTCTGAAAATGGCTGAAACACAGTCTATACAAACATCCTTTGCATTTTCAGGGCAATACAACTGTGTACAGATCTACCCAGCAGCTTCTAGTGCATGACTACCCCTTTGTCCTGCAAATTCTTTTGAAAGCAAAATACCATCAAGAGTCAAGCAATATTCCTGATATTGATATTTATCAGTAGCCAGTTTTAAAAATCATTCCACTCTCTTTGTACTTATAAAACTGTACATGGCTGAATCCCCACAATCATGTCTCAAGAATTCTATTTACATATTTTCTGCATATTACACTTGGCTTCTGCATTTGTCTGGCCTGTGCTCCAGTTCCAAACTGTCATTGTCCCCTCTAAGCTCAGACGTCAGGGAGCCAGGAAAGCAGGTAGAATAGGCATCAATATTTGCTATGTGCCTAGAGAGCAGGATTTTCCAGAAAAATACTACACAATGTTGCACAAAAGATGAGAAAAAACAAAGGTGTAATTTCTCCAACATCCGTGTGATGGGCCCTCCTCAATTTTGTCATTTTCCTCCCCCACTAATGACGCCTGGTAGCTTTAAATTTAAAAAAAAAAAAAAGAGAAAACCAATACAGTTGATAATTAAACAATGATTCTTCTCAGTGGGAAAACAGGAATGACAGGTTTTACTCTTAGAAGCTGGTATTATCTGTCATACTAGACAGGGAGTTTGGCTTCCTAGTTTACCTCATTGGGTTGAGGTGGTATGTGGTGCTTTCATATACGGTTGTGACTTTGATGCAGGCACTTAAAAAGTCATTTTCAAAACAAGTGAAACAGACTTACAGGGTTAAGGATGAAAGTTATGAGTTACAACAGACCCAGTTGTGGGGGTGGGGGTGTTCCATTCCAACCACAGAATTGCCTAATCCCAAACCAATCCACTAAAAGGGGAGATAAAGGTGTCTTTGAACTTATGAGGCTTTTACCACTGGTAGGGGTGGGAAGGCATTTTTTAAAAGTGGTGATAGTAGTTTTCTGTCCTACATTATTTATCCTTTTTACTTCTTTCTTCTCCTAAAAAAAAAAAGCATGTAGCACACTTATCTTCCAAAGATACGCTCATATAAATGATATGTTCTACTCCAGAGACAAAAAGTGCTCTGAACAGAGAACCAACTATGCTAAGTAAAAATTCTTGTTGCTTTTTTTTTTTTAATTTCAGAGTATTCCTCTTAACTCAACGATGACTTTGCAGATTGCTGCAGTGATAGCATCACTGAAAGTGAAGGTGTTGGCATAGTGGCTGGCTTTTTAAATATGGAGACAAACTCCAGTTCTTCACATACCTGGTTTTCCACTCTCATGACCTCATCGTTATTTATAGAGTTATAGACCGGTTTGGGTTGGAACAGACTCTTAAAGATCATGTAGTCTCTCATGCAATTCAGTCAAATTTCTTTGGTCTTCCTCCTTACCTCCACATCCCTGCTTTATCATGGATCTGTGCTACTACTCACATATCAAGCAATATGCAGGAAGTGCTTATGGTCAACCCCTCCACACATGTGATAGTAAAGACGGAAATAAATACTACCATCCTATTTCTGAACACCAAAAACACTGACTTTCTGAAGGAGATTGTAAAAGGGACCCCTCCTCACCCCCCAAAATATGAGGAAACAGTAAGAACTTATTCTCTACAAGGCTTAACACTATGTTACCGTGGATACTCCTTTTCAGTGAACCCTAACAAGCAAAAAATGTGAGCGAATGAGCTTTGTGTTACACGGCCTAAAGAAAAATTCTAGGAAGAGATATCCAGCAGCCTTACCTTCCCATCACCCACAGAAACAAAACACTACTTTCCTACAGGATCTCCAAAAACTTGACAAATTGTAAGGTACCAGAACACAGGTACCACTGCCCATTCTGAGCAACACTGTCTTCTTTTCTCTGCAACTGCTGCTATCTTGGACCATATTTTCACTGCTGAAATCTAAAATCCATAAGGATTGAACTGATGCAGGGGTGTCTATGTGTGTCCACACACACACACCACCTTACACAACAGGATCCCAATCTGCAACTAGAATTCTTTGGCTAAAGAGTAAGATGAGCAACAGCGTCAGACAGGAAACGTGGATACTCATAATTCACATGATGGTGAGTTTATCCTAAAGAAATGGTGCAGATTTCTATATTCCTATCCAGTGACATACAGTGAGAACAACCCTGGGCCATGGCAGGTTCTACAGACATAATTTCTTTTTTCTGTTATATCTGGAAAATAAGTTTTTACTATACACAGAAAACTAAGACCATAACTATTGAAGTTATGTCTACAGTGCAAGACTTGACTACGGCTGGAAATATCACGTACTGAAAGGCATGGTATCAAGCAATACTCTCCAAAATTAACACCCCTAAAAGCTCCTGCTTGAACCTGAGGAGTCTCTACATTGGAAAAAAAAACCCTAAAATTGATAAGCCTTGCCTCCAAAACCTCCAAAAGGACTACGAGTATTTTATGCAGCAGAAATGAAGCTGTCTAATAATAGTATCCTTTTATTTTTGGTCACTTACACATGAAGGAATTCTGTCTATACACATGAGCCCATTCAGTGCTGTCTAGAAATTTATTTGGACAGTATTAGGAGACTGAGGGAGACATAGTCTTGCAACTCTTTCCCACCATAAAGCCCTAAGACAAATATATCAAAATTATTAGTACGCAGATAAGACTGCATCACTGAAGACGGGAAGCAAGAAGCACTGTTATTCTGATTAATGAGTTTAGAACTCGTTAAACAAATCAAACTACAGCAATGTGAGCTGAGAACAGTTTAAAATCCACACAGGATTTTTAGTAGCTGTCCATTGAAGCGATAAATAAGCCACCAGAAAGTAGTTTCTTCAGGTATGAGGTAACGGAAACTATATAACTTATATTTTAAAAAATATACATTTACACAGAGCTGGAAAAATGTGGTGTGCCATATATGAACACATTCACATTAATTTTTCGGACCCAAATCCAAGAAACTATTTTTCCTTTTTTTTCCAGGCTGATTTAGATAAACTGCAAGTTCCATACAAAAATAAAAATAAAAATTTAAAAAAATAAAATTATCTGGATGACAAGTAATTAACTGGTTCTGGATAAGTTTCAAACCCAAATCAACTGAAAACCAACTGATATGAACAGAAGGCAGAAGACAGGGACTGATGGATCCCAGAAACATTCAGGGATGTGCTCTTCTGCCCCCCAGGCAAAACCCTGGAACATTGGAATGCTAAAGGCTGATATCAAGATGGCTAAATTCCAGACTGAATATTTGCAGAAAAAGTAGGAGGGCATACCTGACTTTTTTTTAAACATCTCTTAAATATTTGGGTGCAGACCACAAGACAGATGGAGCAGGAGACAAAAATCAGTACATCATGAAATTCTAGTCAAGTGAAAAAGATGGCACAGAAATTCCCATGTCTCCAATCTGATGAATGTAATATCTGAAAAATAAAAACACCTCCCCCTGGAAAAACCCTTTCGTATATCAAAGCTAAGGTAGCTATCAGAGCTGCCAATTTCTGATCAAGATTAATAGGACTGAAGATGAGATCAGAAATAATGCCAGAAATAAAAGCTGAAGTGAACTCAGGTAATGTTAAACTAAGCTCAGTTACCCAATAGCTTCAAAAATGCAGTGAGCTGAAAAATTGCTGCTATTAGATGGAAGAATCCAAGGAATGAACAAAAGAGCTGATAAGCTCAGGATTTAGAGCCTTGTATTAAGCAAAAGTAAATTAAAGTTCATAGAGGACCCGGAAAGAACTGGCATAAGGAGTGGTGATATCATTAAACAGAGGTCTGGGAGATAAAGAAATCTCAAGTAAGCAGGAGAAACTCAGGATTTTGCACTTCAGAACCCAAGATATTTACCTACTTAGTTGCCTGAAACCAGGTTCACAGTACTGTTACATGTAAGAATGGATAAGCAGCTGGTGTCCTATCACTCATGGAACAAACATGCCATGGGATGATTAAAGAGATGCATAGATGCAAAAAGAGATGCTGTACAGCACCTCAAAGCTGTAACCACACCACCTTTGCATCACTGGGATAGCACGACTGTAAAACAGAAACCTGTCCATGTGACTTCACATCGTCGCCAGAGGGAACAACTTCTGTGCACCAGCCAGGTCAGACAGACTTGTAAACCTGTCCCACTCACAAAACACTGCTTTCACTGACAGCAGTGGTGAATAGTGTCCTGCCCATCAGTCCTCAAGGCCTCCAACACACCGACAGAGACGAGCTATTTTGTGCTCAGGGTTCTTATGGAGAAATTATCTGTTGTAATTTCAGATGCAATACTCTGTACTTCCTACTGTGAGCAATTCTGGGTTTTTGTTTTATGTGACAGCTTTACAGAAAATGAAAACTGATCATCCCAGCAGTCACACCACCAGAGGAGGTCCTGACAAGCTGCAGACCCACAGCTCCTCCACACCAATGTCAAGCAAGGGCAAAGCTGCTAAGGAGCACTATAGGAGGGGAGTCATTGCCTGGCCACAGTAGCTGGGACCCCTTTGCTTCCCAGTCACCTCTGAACAACACGTTCCTCTTCCTCCTCCGAGCATCCAAGTCGCACAACTCACACACAGGTATCGCCATCTTGCAAAGAGTTTGTGCTCGGCCCTGGTGACACGCTGTCCCATATTTTAGTTGTGTGAAAGTGCACATTTGGCCAGATAACAAACACCCCAGGTCTGCCAGGTAAGCAGTGTGCAGCCACTCCCCAAAACATGTCATATGCTTCTGATCAAGTTTTGTGATGGGACATGACAGCAGCCTGACACCTGGCCCAACCCACACCCTCACTGTTCACACAAGACTAGAGATCTATCCATCCCTTTTTTTAGGTGGTATGTGCATTTTAGCCATGAGAGAGAAATATTTCTGGTCATGTGATGGCAAAGGTGCTGCAAGGTCATTCAGAAAGAGTGACAGGGCCAGATGAACTTGTTGGACATGCCAAATGTTGTCTGTAGGCCACAGGATGAACTCTTAGCTGAGAATACTGTATAATAATTTTCCTCAGGCAACTTATCTGAACAAAAATCCCTGAGAATTATTAAGTTAAACTAATGATACATCTATACCACAGCTGCTTTCTCATAAAGACTCTCAGATGGTCTTGCACAACATAATTCAATAGCAAAATCAGTCTGGACAAGGCACAGGATTTCAGCACAGGCCTATTAGTCTCAGTTCTCAGAGCTTATATGATTCGCATGCTGAAAGTTACCTTGAGTACTTACACTGTTCTGTGGACATGCCCCAAAACAATTCCTACTTTCTAATTTTCTAAAACTGAAATTCTAGAGCAAACAATTAATCACAGTGAATTTGCTATTCTAAACTAATTTCAAAATCTGAGACAACTAAATCAAACTATCTTATGTATGTATATATAGCTTGTGCTCTAAAAAATAACAAGAAAAACTCACTTAAGAACACAGATTTATTATAAAATAAAAAATATTTTTATTTTAATAAAAAAGGAAATGAATAAGGTAAATTAATTATTCTTCCAATGAACTTCTTCGGGAGTAATATATTTCCTTTCAAAATAATCAATGTACCCAGGGAAAGCAGTCTAGACTATTTCACCCCCCAAGATTATAACTAGAACACAAAAACCACTTAAGGAAGGAGAGAATCAAGCCTGATACCACTGGAATGTTCTTCAGGCTGGGCATTTGATGTGAGCAATTGTTCACCAGTAAAAAGCACAAAATCACTTAAAGATCCATTCTCCTCTGCAATTTATTTCAGGAAATAGAACTCTGGTACTTACACCTGCTGAGCTATAAGATGTTCTGCCAATAAATAGAGTTGACATTTCAGGATGCTACATTTCAGCCAAAAAAATATGCCTTGTAACCCAGAAGTTCTCTGCCAAATAGAGTCTATCGTGTTTCCCTGCCCTGAAAAATTTTGATTATGATTTTTTTTTTTTTTTTTGGACCTCCATAAATATTGGAAATTTTGCTCTGTTGTTTTTGACTAAAAGTGAAAAGAGTAAAATAAGAGTAAAAACTAAACAGCTATAAAGTCCAAATATGGAAGAGATGTTACTTCCAGCTTAAAGAAAACCATGCACTTACCATTGCTGTGCAAACACCTCAGTGAAACAGACTACAGTATTTGCTGAGTTTTGAGTTAAACTCTGCAATTTCTAGCACACCAAGAATTAAAATCTTCACTTGATTAAGATGATAAATTTCTGCTCACTACGTATCAAAACAGTTCTAGTTACTTACAGAGTATTAGACCACCTTTCATAGTGGGCCCTACTCAGGATCAGATTAAGCCAATTCCCACTCTTCCTTCATCAACCAAAGAATTATTTTCTTGCAACATTACAGACATCAGTCCAAAATAAAAAGTTTTGTATGTGACTAAAGAACAAGGAGGGTTAACACAAGTGGTTATTTCACAACTTCTGGAAGAAAAAAAATGTATGAAATTTCAAGCACCCCAGAAGACTGAGATTATGAGCTGAAGCAAAAGGAATCATCTTTACATGCTTTAAATTAACCTCCTCAGAAGTGCCTTTACAAGAACAGTGCCATTAAAATTCAAATTAACTCTAACTTCTGTGTGAACAGAAAGTCTGAACTTAATATTAGTAATTTACAACAGATTATCTTGTAAATCTTTCACAGCACTCAACTTCAGGGTAGCATTAAAAGCATATTTCTAAGCAGTTTGAAGCCTAATCCACAAGGAGATTGCTTATCTACAAAGCCACCTGCATGCTGTAATTGGAAGTATTATGCTGAGAAAAGAGTATGTAGACTATTTGAAGTGGCTTTTTTTTTTACTGTTTACAAAAAACTTTTTTTGAAGTATCCATCACACAACTTTACTACCCTCAACAACTGAATCACTCTCTGCTAAACTTAGGGGAAAAAAAAAAAAGTCCTTCCCCAGGTATTTGCCTGTTTAAGAGTAGTTTAACTTAGCAGTTTAACTCCTGCCTTCCATACAGCTCTTTTCATTTTTATCATTGTTTCTCACCCCAGTTATCCATTTTCTCACTCTGTTCTTATGGAGAGCCTCCTTCTCCATCTCAGCTGTCTTTGTGAATCATTAATTCAGCAGGAAAACAGCAGCAGGAATACTGGCTACCTTAGGAAACTGCATAAGCAGCAGTTAAGCTTTGTAGCATCAATCACACAGCTGGGTCAGGTCTAACCAGTGTAACTGATAAACCGGGTGAGCCAGGCGACAGGAGATTCTCTGGAAGAACAGCACATGTTCAAAGACATTTAATTTCAAGTGTCTTAACACAGCAGCTGAGTTGCTACAATTTATTGTGTAATAACTCAAGCCACCCAGGGACAAGATAAAACGGTAGCTTAACACATTTTACCTTACTATTGGGAGAGGTTAAGAACACACAGCCAGCTCTGATCATCTGCAAGTGACCATCAAGGCATTATAATTATCCTTTTTTGACTTAAGGCTCCTATTCAAAATTTCAAGTGAAAAATCGTTAAAAGCCACTATAGAAAGGCTAATGTCCCTTAAAGAATTCCCTTAAAGAAACCTCTGACAGCCCCTCTCATCTGTGCAAATCGCCAGCCTGGGTACTGACATGATACATCCTTGGCAGCTGTAGAGCCTCATATTGGAATCTCTGTGTGTGCTATGCGTGTGTGCCACTGCAAGGCTTCCTCTGACATGTGCCCACAAGATGTCAAGGGCAGCTTGTAAATCACAGGACATCCTGGTGCACCCCTGCATGGACATTGACAGCACCCAGCCCTTAATGAAACACTGTCAAAAGGCTGTCCCTTATAGGATAAATTTTATTACAAGTCTAAAACGAAATTCTGGTCTTGCTGTGATCACTGGGAATTTTACAGCCAACTTGAAGGCAGACAAAATTTGTCTGCCATTTTTTAAATGTGCCATGCAGAAGACATAGGCACTATATATAGAAATGAAAATAATTTTTAAAAGCTTTAGACTGATTATTGCCCAAACTTGCGCAACACTGGTAAGGGAACCAGTCCCATGCCAGCATAGAGAGCGGAGACACACCTGCATCCTGAGCACCGTACACAATTTACTCTCCACATCTGAAGGTCACAACAGAGCAAGAGAAGGCACAGAGTAGGGTGACTAACAGCTACTCCTGAGAAAGTGGCTGCTTTATAGGGAGGAACATGAAAGGCTAGGACTCTTCAGTTTAAAGAGGTGGCTAAGGGGGTATGTCTTATGCCTACAAAACTGTGAAGGCAGTGGATGAAGAGAATGCAGACCAGGTTTTCCACAAATTGTGCAATACTAGGCATCAGGAAGACTTGGTGAAATTAGCAGATCAGCTTAAAACTCATGAAGGACAGCACTGCTTTGCACAGAGTACAGTGAACATCTGGAATTTGTTGGCACGAAGCTGTGGAGTCAGAGAGGACCAGCACATTCGGGAAGGGACTTGACAAATTCATAGACAAGAAGTCCACAGACACCAAATGAAATAAGCAGACTCTCCAACATTCCTAAAGTAACAATTGTGGGATATTAGGGAAAAGAGTGGCAAACTCAGTCATCTGGCTTGCATTAAATTCCTAAATTGCATTTCCCTGAGGATGCAGACACATTACTGAGTTAGATGGTCCACTGGTCTGCTCAGCATTTAAGTTCTTAGGCATATTGTTACGAAGCAAGAGCAAAAACCTTATGAGGAATTATGAGCAAATTCAGCCTGGCTATGCAGATCAACAGAAAGTGTAGCTTTTTAAATCAAGGCTGCTGTTCATGTTTGTAGAGAAAATTCAATGGATCGTTTCAGACTGATACATATAAGAGGCAAATAATCAAGGTATTAAGATAAAGGTTTACTTCAGAAATTCTCCTGCAGTTTCAGTCTATTTCAGTGTAACTAACAGGCAGAATCTGAAGCATGCAAAGCATATCTTGATAAGCAGTGACAATGTAGGACCAAACAATGCTAGTCTCCCTAGATTACACAAATTTCCAGCTTGAAATTTTGAATTGTTACAGTGTTGATTTTCTGGCTTACCTTCACTGCACTGAAGCAGAAAGCATACAGGACAATCAGAACAACAAAGCTTCGGGAAATGCTGTATAGTGCAGATACCAACCCAGCGGCAGCTGAAATACAGACATTGGGTAAGTGGGAAGAAGGAGAAACTTTGTTTCTGACCCAAACTAAGATGACAGTGTAGCTGCATCTCAAACTTCCCTGTTACTTAAGCTATAATGCAAACCAAAAAACCCACTACCAATAAAAAATGCTAAATGCTTCATCTCTCAAGGGCACTCTTTAATCTCTGACTGAAATAACATCCAAAAAATTATCACACATCAAATATCTTGTCAATATACCTTCCTGTGGAAGAATGCAAACTTTTTTTCCTAGATGCTAATAGAAAAAGAAAGTTAAAGGTTTTCTTTTTTAATGAATATAGTAAAGATTCACATCACACATGCCAGAAAAGAGCTCTTTGACAGCAATCATATTCTGCAGCCTATAGTTTCGCAAACTTGTATACAACTTTTCAAAAGAAAAAAGAAATCTAATCAAGTGTGCCTTATAGGTATTCACCCCACTGGTAGAGGAACACTATCAGCTAATTAAGCTTTAACATGCACTGTGCTTTGTAACATGCAATAATATATTCTAAGCTGAGGTTATAAGCCCAGAAAAGGATAGCTTAGGTTACAGATGACTACTTACCAGAGCCACCAAAAAGCAACATGTCTATTTGTTCCAAAAGATATATGCAGAAGGTGTTGATTTGAGGGAAAAGTCCAAGAAGAGAAATTGCAGGAAAGCAATATAAAAACACTAAAGAAAAAAAAAGGTATTTTAGAATACAGTCATACATCCAATGCATGGAAAATAGAGAAACATGCATCAAACCAGAATAAGAAATTGTTGCAATAAATTCTGAATAGTATTCAAGTGAGCATACCTTAAAGTTAGCAGCAATGATTTCACTTTCCTTCTCATGTATTCAAAATAAATAATGCTATTTTACACATAAAAAAAACTAAAGCTCAGAGTTAACTTTAAGATATATTTTGGATAAAAGCAGTGGCATTAAAAATAGCATTATGTAGCCTCCTTACTGCTTCTCAAATACTTTCAGAGTTATATTAGTTCCTTTCAAAGTAGAAAAATTTTAATTTGCAGGCTTTGGAACTTTCTCCTTGAATCTGAGATGGTTCAAGCACAGCTATGACAATTCAATATAAACAAAACAAAAAAAATTAATGGCTAAGATCTAAAATATTTTAGCTATCACAATATCCTGCCTCTCTCAGCAGCAGAGAGACAGCAGACACTTATAGCAACCCCCAAAAATGGGACAAACCTGTAATGAAACTTCCCCAGAATACTCTGCCAGCTTCCAGCAGAATGGACTTTAACTTTGCAGTAGCAAAAAAACATTAAAAATGGGAAAGAAACGCAGGGGTAAAACCCAGTCTGACAGCTTTACATACGCTCTTACTGAATAGAAATGCTAATTTTAATGGTTGCCTCACAGACAAGGAAAAGTAGGAGTCATAATTCAGGTAATCACACTGTTAGTCTTATTTTCTGTTCACTTCCAGCAACTTCTCCTTCCCACCCATTTATTCTTAGCTCCACCGCAGAAAACGCTAAGCAAGGCTGTCTAGCAAAACATCTAAACACACACTTGACCCAAGTGTAGACTTTCAAGGATAGGCACACATATTTAATCGTATTGGTACTGCTTCATTGTACAGGTACCAGAATGTTCTGCATGGCAGAGAGATGTGTGTCAGTCACTCTTCCTTGTAAACAAGTTTCTATTTGCTACTTTACATCCTAGGAAGACTGCAGTTTCCTCCTATTCATTCTCATAGAAAGCCAATTAAACAAATCACTAGTACAACTTACTCCCCTTTCCCCCAGTCAGATTTTTGAGAAGGAAACAAAAGGATTTGTGTTCTTTGCTGAATGCTAGTTTCACATTTTGTAGTTCATCTTACTAAGGCATCTTGTGCGAAAAGAAAACAATACAATAAGTTTGATCTGACAACTTTTATCTTCAATATATTATACACTGCTGCTACCTAATACTGTAAATCTTGCCAAGGAAGGCCAACACAGGAAAGAAAATGGCATGTTCAAGTGTTAAACACAGACAGCACTCACTGAAGTATACTTGGATTCACAATGCACCCTTCAACACTACTTCCGCCACTGGCACAAATGATACATACGTAAGAAAATGAGGAAATACCCTCTTCTCAAGCTTTTACATACAAATGCCAATATTAATTTCCTCTTTCTTTATTACTCTGCACATTTTTAGATATTCCACCAAGTCATTCCAAACCAAACATGGACCACTCTTGAAGACAGCCAATGGCACGACAGAAAACTGCTCAGCCGGCCATGTGGTCTCACCATGGAAAAACTATCCCAAAATCTCAGTGCTGAAACTCTCAGGAGATAGTGTTCCTTGGGCAAGGGACTTGCAGAACTGCCAGAACTCGTCTTAGACTACTGACTTATAACTGCCTTTGCTGTAGCAACCTTAGAAAAAGCAGAATGAGAGCAGTGGAGGGAAGGATGAGATGAAAGACTTGACAGTTCACCAAGATGCACAGAGACAAATGTAAACAAGGAGGGGAAAGTTAGTTGACTATAAAACTGTCCTCACCTCACCCTCTCTCTATTAATAATCTTGAACAATCCTAGCAACTTCTTTAGTTAAGGCAGCTCAGTTTATCTCATCCTGCATCAATGAGCATACCAGAGAGGAAAATAAACGGTTGTCACTGAATTTAGAAGCAGTAGTTCCCCTTATGGGTTGCACACAATAAAAGTAACTGATTAAACTTTTGAAATTGCATTATGAACTCCAGAGAGAATTTATTTAAGCATCACATATTTTCATACTTTAAACACCTTTAAAAGCTGGACCACTAAGAGATGTTTACGTGAGGTGCTGCGTTTAACATTGTTGTTTGAAGATTTCCTCTAAACAAGCACCTATCACATAAATGTGAGAGGGAAACACAAATTATGACTTTGGAAAATTTGTGTCTTTTGAGAAATGTAGAAGGGCAACATCACTGCAAACATTTTAGACATTTAGAAAATGATTATTTAAAAAAAAATTTATATATCTGAGTAGCAAAGTGTTTTGTTTTTTTTTCACAAGGAAAATAAAAGTAATTATTTCAGTGAGAAGTAACCTTTTTGTTCTGCGTCTCCTGAACATAGGAGAGCATAACATTCATAGGATTTCCTCCCTTGACAGAAGCTCAGTCATCGTTAAAAGTAGCAGGCAGGCAGAGGACTCACTATCACAAAATTTTGCCACCTCCTGATTCTAAAGTCTTCTGAGATGTCTGCCAAAGAATTTCACCGACCTGTTGAAAGTTTAAATGGTTTCATCACAAGAACTGTCATCTATAAAGTGCATAACTACTTTTGTCACTAACCACACCTGTAGCACGCAGTGACTGAGGCTGGCTCTGTCTGTGCCCTTACTTGTACTTCATATGTTAATCCAGCAAAAATGTCAACTGAAATAAGGAATTCAAGATGAAAACCATAGCTAGGACTAAAGTCATGAACCCCCAACTAACATAAGTATAAATCAATAGCAGAATCACCACCAATTTAAAATAAAACAGAATCAGATCATAAGTAGATTGCAAATAAATGGACATGTTAAAAACCATGTTTCATAAGTCATTAGGTTACACATCTAACAAATCTGCAATTATTTTCTTTTATGACCCTGTTTCAAGACTTTTATCAGAGTATGATATGCAGCATCACACTAGCTCTTTGGTACATTCTATGATTTCCATGGCTTTTGCTTTTTATTGTAAAGAACACCTGAAACAAAAGATTTTTCCTTTCCTTGGTATTTGCAATGCACAGACAAAAATCCCTCCATTTCCAGACATATCAACTCCAAACACCACAATAAATTATGATTAAAATATAAACTAGAGAGTCACCACATGATGACAGACCAATAGAAAGAGATAAAAAATACCTAGCAAATAGGCAAAATTCCAAAACAGTAGTAAGACCTTATTGGTATTCAAAGGGACCAACTTCCCTCATTTGTTTATGGCCCAAACCAAATACTTCTACACCTTCATTACATAAGGGAATCTACACTCAAAGGGCAGCAAGATGCTGCAGGATGCCAGACTGCCGTGGCTTACAGAGGTCGCTGCACTGTGAACACTTGCAAGGATTCACAGCAGCCAGAAGTCAGGACTCCCTTAGAGACAAAGCAAGGAGTAGCCAAAGCACAGCACCAAACATCATTTGAACCCATACATTTTGGCAAAATAAGAACAGGGGACAAGAAAAGGGAAATGGTTTCTCCTCTCTTTCTCGTTTAACACATGCCAGCTGGGGATATGAGCCTGCATTCTCCTCTCTCCCCCACCCTCTCCTGCTTCAAGAACATGCTTTGCCATCTCTTTTGAGACCAGCCAAAATTAACACATTTGTAACCACACTTCGTTTTCTTACACTGGTTGCTATAGTTTTTCATTTATCTCTATCCCAAGTGTCATCTAAGATTCTTGTTGAATTATTTATCAGCATTTTTACTGCTCACCTTTGACAGACAGAGAAAATAAGATGTAAGGAGAAACTTTAATGAGATCAAAGGAAAGTAATGAAAGAAGCTAATTAAAGTAAGTGAGAATGCAGATTTTCATATTCCCCTGTTTCTGATGAGAAGAATTGGGAGCCATAGTACCCATGTTAAGGACCAGGAGGCCTTCCTAAAAATAGTATGCCTTTCAGGCAGTAAGTCTGACCTGAGTACGGCAAAAAGCGAGTGCAACAGTCATAGGTGAACAAAGACCTCGAAGGTCCTACACTACATCACAAAAAGTTTTTCTCCTACTACAGTACATTTTCCTGGTTCTAAATTCACAAACCACCAGTCCCACTTTGGTACACTACAACACAGCTTTTTGGGAAACTTCCACAACTTTTACAGTAAACCTCACGTTTCCTACTTTGTACCTTAACCGTGTTGCACTATTGACGAGAGGCCAGTTCAGCACTAGCATCTGTGGCTCAGCTGGTGTAACATCACATTTATAGACTGTGAGTGTGGTGTGCAACAGGAAGAAGTGTCCTGACAGAGCAGGGTAATGTCAGCGGTGGCCACTCCAAATTAGTGCCAAGGGAGATAAGACCTGTCTTGGGACAATATCTGAATGTTCTCAGCAACCTCAGAACATGATTCTAGAAGGAAAGGGGTTGAAAGAGTTGCTGCAGAGTGGCTGCTCCACATTAACTGGTCATATGGACACTATGAGTAAACTAAAACAAGGAAAAGCACTTTCTTCATGATCAGAAGAATGTCTGTCTGAGGAATTGGCACAGATTGGCTTCCAGGCATTAAATTTAAAATTCAAGTTATTCTGCAGTAACTGCTCCACACAGACAAGCCCTTACAAAGATAACTGCATTTCACAGATGATGTCTTTTGCTAATAACATCAGTGACTTTTAGTTTTCTACGGAGACATTTCTAGGAGCCTCATTTCATTAAGAACTCCTTTTACATGAGGGAAGGTTGCCAGCTGCCCCCACCCCGTCTTAAATAATTCCAAATGTTTCTATCAATTTGACTTCGAGTTGTGCCTCTGTAACATGCATTTGATTGCCAGCATGGGAAAACACAGACTTCCCTGCGTAATGCTTAATTCCTTTTTGCAGTCCTAGGAAAAATATTGACTCACCTATTACATGGTCTCTGGCTGACTGGAGAGATCTGGGTGAAAAGAGCTTCAGGCCATACATCGTATAAACAGGAGGATTCGTGTCTTTAGATCCAGCATCTAGCAGCAAAATAAGGCCACACAATATACAAAAATATACAGGTCTGCTGTAGATTATGATTTTATTGTGCCCCTGGAAGAAAAACCAAAAAGTTTGAATTTTATATTCATTCTCCTACTGCATACATTGCATTAAACTAGAGAGAGGGTCAAGGGTCAGACAAAATATTTTAATGACTTATACATAATAATTAGTAACAGAAATGTTACAAAGTATTTTATCTTCTCCAGAGGACGCTTTCAAAAGGTAAAACAAGCAGTTAAGACTGACTCCAGCAATCATTTATGCTTTTGAAAGCCTAACCTTCTGGACCTTTCAAAACTTATTAATTCCTGGAGTCACCATTTTGTGTGGAGAAAAAAACCCCTCAATTTGTCTGAATCTTTCTTTTCAATAGAAAAAGAATATTTCTCTATATTACTTTTACTTTAATGAATATCTGCTTCAGGTGGCTTGACTTTTCTTTTTTACTTTATGAAATATAAAATTAACTTAATTTTTAATTGAATCCTGGAAGAAAAAAAAACAATAGTGCACATCCCAGTACAGTGTGAGGCATGGGGATGGATTTTTTTTCACCAACTTAATTTTTTTATTGCTTTGAACCATGTGACAGTAAATCAGCATGCCTTCCAAAGGGGGTGACACTCAGCAGCAGCTTCTGGTCTGCTTCTCATGAGGCACTTTGAAATGATGATCCAAAGGAATTATGATGTGGATGGATTCTCATCTGATGTCTTTCATACACATCTCTCACACAACTGATTCCCACTAATCCTACAAAACACTATTGTGGGGCTGCAGGCCAAGGAAACTAACAGACACTTATGAAAAATTTTTATAATTCTCCTGGTATCAAGCTTAAGGGTAACTAAGACATTTTAAACACCGATGAGTCAAAAGATTCCTTGAGTGTGAAAAGCCAGGAGCAAAGACAAGAATCCAAGTTTGCTTGCATAAAGCTGCAACTGTTCTTATTTGAAAAATGTAATTTAAGTGAGTATAATAAAAGATCATGTCTTTTTTGAGTCTACTTACTGACTTGAAACAGTGGCTGTGTTTGTTTGGCTGCCAGCCAAGCTCGTATGTTAGCATTGCTATTAACTGATCTGTACTCTCTTCTGGGATCAATCAGTTAAAAAGGTGGCAGATTACAGGGAACTGGTGGGCTTACATAGTGCCTCACATCCATGGAATATGAATCAAGTCAGGGACACAAATCCTTGCTGTTTAATCAATTTCAATTTTACTACTGCTTTTAAAAAGAAAAATAATTTAATCTATTACTTTCTGGCCTTTTTTAAACTTCATTTATGTAAAATATGAGCTGTGCCTTATGAAAAGAAACCAATAAATATTCACCTAAACAATTGCTTAATGTTTTATATCCTGATATACACTCCAGACCAAAGTCTGTTTTATTGTGATGTTACATTCTTATCTTACCTCCTGAATTATTGAACCCAGTTTTATCTTTGCATGGTGATTATTTGAAGGCAGCTGAGCAAGACAGAGTCAATGACTGCAAGCCCAGAGGTTTAGCTCCACACACTTTGCAGTTTCACACAGAACACTGATGTAACTCAATTAGGTTTACAGCGCATATTTAATTCTTACTTCTAAAGTAGTTTACAGGCTGCTGGATGAAGAACTGGCTAAAGGGCAGGCAGAGCTCAAAGGGCTATAGTGAAAGGGGCCACATCTGGCTGGTGACCAGGGAAGTTTCTCAGGGCTCAGGTCTAGAGCCAGCTCTGCTCAATAGATTTTTTATCAGTGATCCAGATGTAGAAGCTGAATGCACCATTAACAGATCTGCTGGTGACACCAAACTGGGAGGTGCTGCCGGCTCTGTTGAGGGTCAGGAAGCTTTGCAGAGGGAACTAGACAGACTGGAACACTGGGTAGTGATTAATGAGATGCAATGCTGGATCCTGCTCCTAGGACGGTCATGCTGGACACCAGCACAAATTGTGAGACGAGTGGCTGGTGAGTCACCCTGCAGAAAGTGGCCTGGATGTGCTGGTCACCAGCGGGTTCAGTGTGAGTCAGCTGTGAGCCCCAGCAGCCAAGAGGGAAAACTGCATCTGGAGTGTATCAAACACAGCAACACCCGCTGGTCAAGAGGTGATTATCCTGCTGTACTCGGCATTGGTGCAGCCCCACCTTGAGTGCTCTGTGCAGTTCTGGGCCTCACAATTTAAGAAGGATGTGAAGGTCCCTGAAGGCATCCAGAGGGGGGCAACAAAGCTCGTGAAAAGGTTGGAAGGAATGTCTTATAAAGTGTAGTTAAAGACTTTGGGCTTGTCAAGGTTGGAGAGGACAAGGCTAAAGGGGTGACCCCACTGCTGCCTACCGCTTCCTGAGGTGGGGAAGTGGAGAGAGAGGGTGGTGCTGATCTCCTTTCCCTGGTAGCCAGGTATGGATGTGTGGGAATGGCTCTAAGCTGCACCAGGCAGGGACATTTCTCTACTGAGAAGGTGGTCAAACACAAGAACAGGATCCCTAGAGAGATGGTAAATGCTCCAAGACTGTCAGTGTTTACTAAAGGCTTTTGCACGTTGCTAGTAACAACTTGCTTTGACTTTTGGTCAGCCCTGAAGTGGACTGGATGATCATTGTAGGTCACTTCTATCTTAGTTAGAAGGGAATAGATTAATCCAATCATCCTTACCACACTAACTACAATAATGCTAGTTATGATTGAGGAAGTAGACTCCAGAGGTTTTCTGAAAGCTGCAAAATGTGAGCTATCTTCCCTGTTTTTCAGGTGGTGGTGGTGAATGAGACAGAATCCTGAAAAGGAAATCTTTCTAGAATCGCATCAATAGAAGCAAAGCGATGTAGCAGCAATGCACTCAGGAGGACAGTGTCTGCACAGCTCTTGCACTGCTTGGGATGTGCTTGAGCTGAACGAGCTTCCTAGAGCACAACAAATACTCCAGTCCCCACATCTGGGGAATATGCAACACAACACAAGTTGTGTTGTATTTTACTGTAATTTACATACTTCATGTGAGGGGCATTATTTGGGATAGGACTGGTTTGAAGCCAACACCAGACACCTTCTGGGAAAGAGAGGATCATTTCCCAAAAGCCACAGCCAGGGAACAGATGTTACATTTCATTTTTTAAAGCTTTAGAAACAAACAGAAAAATAAGAGCAAAGCCCTCCTGTGCCTGCCACTGACAGACCAAGCTAGGCAGCCCTTCACCAAAATGGGCATGTGGCAGCACAACTTGTTTAGCAAGATATTTTAGATATTAAGAGTTCATTTTGTCTTACTAGACAAGCTTAACAAATTTTGAATGCAAAACTGATTTAATCTTGGTGAAATTACTCCACTCTGCATTCTCGTTTAGAAGAATTTAAATAATGAGCAGAATTCCTTCTTATATTTTACATCTCATTTGTTAAACAATCTTTTTTTCCTTCACTGGGAAAAAATTCAGTGAAAGCTCTTCCTTTCCCAAAGTCTGCTGAAAAAAGGTCACTGTTTCTTTACCATGTCCATGTTTCTCATTAATATATTTCTGAAACATATTCACGTCCTACCAACACAGCCGTGGTGCATCTCACATTCATATAAAAATATTAAGACTTTCAACAAAGAATAATTTCACAAACACATTTACTAAAATAGCAGTTTTGACTGCAAAGCATTTTGATGGGAAAATTTTAAAAAGATCTAATGATTTTTTTTGTTTGTTTCTTTGTGGGTGCACACATGTAAGAGGAAAAAGACAAGGCTTTTTATATAAAGAAATGTGCATGTGCTCAGTTCTACAGAAAAGCTTACAGGGACAAATTAAAAATACTTTTAAAGTGCCTTATGGGATTTATGAAACTGCCTATGGTAGCTACACAACTGAGTTAGCTCTCTGCTTTGGCACATAATGGGACTGAGACAATGAATTTATGCAAGAGATTCTCTAAATCTTGCTAAGAGCACGACTGCAATCTTTCAAGCTCAAATGCCTTTGTAAGCCTGTGCCAGATCCTGAGCTATACAGGTGTCTTATGAGGTACTTAGAAACAAGCTCTCCTGATCCTTCTATAGAGCCATTTACTAAATGCAAAACCTTGCCTAAGGTTTGTCTAAAACCTTGAAATGCACATGACAAAGATCTCCTGGATCTTTGAATTTAATACCCTGCAGTCATCAGCAGCTCGCTTGTATCAGGCCAGTAACGGCAAAATATAACACACTTTGGAATGGACTTAATTTTCTCTCCACCACTCCAGTGAGGAGGCTGTTCCTAAATTTCACCATTCCAGAAACACGTACCCCTGTGTAAACAGCAACTAAAAGCCACCAGCTCCCAATGGACCAGAACTGGAAAGGCTAAAGCTCCAGCTGACAGGAAAATTAGACTCTCATCTTGTAGCAGGCAACAGTACTAAACCTGCAGGAACAATAAATGCCAGCTCTTCCTCAACAGCAGTGAGTGAATCCACTGGCACTGAAGAGGAGTTTGGAACAAAAGCTTATGGCATCTCTTAGGCACTGTGTTTTCTGAATTCACTGAATGCTATTTATATTTCAAAATGCTACAGGCTAGAGGTGACAAAATCACAAAGCCGCATCGAACAGTAAGAAATTCCGCTTGTGAAATGGGGAAGAAGTTTGGAACCTCCTTGGTAGGCAGTCATAGATAACGTAAGGCATTAGCGGCCACTCATAGATCCATGAATAGAATTTATTTCATTGTGCAGATCTGAGGCTCATGGTGGTTTGTTTCACACTGAAAAAGTCTCAGCTGCATTTTCATTCATGGGCGTGATATAGATCATTCTTTAAACCCTCTGCTGTTCTGCATCCTCACATTAACAGCAAGAGACGCTATTCTCTTTAATTTTAATGCAGTCATATGAATTATGAAACAGTACATGGAGCATATTTCCTTCCCTTCTTGTTGTTGTATTTTTGAGGTTCTTAGTAGCTCAAGCAAGCCTTTACAAATACCAATTGTGTTAGAAAGATATAACGTAGAAATTGCTAATCTTCTATTTTAGCATAATAACACCTCTACCTTTAAAATCCTTAGCGGAAAAACTGTCTAAATTTTATTTCTATTGGAATTTGTATAGTGCACCAAAAAGTCTGCAAGAAAGTATCCCTAATAAAGTTTTAGGAAAGAAAAGGAAGATGGGAATACACCTATTGTTACTTTGTTCCATTGCTGCATGAGTTACACAATACAATATAGTGAATAACACTTGTAGTAGTACTGTGAGAACCTGAAATTCAAACCTGGATTCTGCACAAAAAAAAGGTTCTGTTTAAACACTACCTTGTGTTTAATACCATCAACAAATAGGAGCGAGATAGGTTTATAATGAAATTTTGATTAAGCTGTTAGCCACCCACTTTAAACAAATGCACACATTACTAATGTCTGATTATGTGCAAACTGTTTGATTACAGTTCACATTATTATATCTAGACAGATGCCAGCTGAGCTGACAAACTATATTATTTTAGTCACAAAACCCCCCAACTTATCACTGAAGTTGGAATTACTTCTTTTATGTATTGAAAATATTACCCTACAATGTGTAAGTTGCTTTTATTACCTTTCTCTACTTTTTATACAGTTTTTTCCTGTGAATGCATTATAACCGAAACCACCATAACTTCACCCCTTAATAATTGGCATGCAAAGGAAACCGAGAATCTTCTGAAATCTATCTAGTGAAGTGTGTAGCATACATACGTAAATAACACCAGTTTCAAGTTCAGCCTGTATTTCTAGCCTCTAAACTGACAAAAATAATTGCTCCCTGCCAAAGGGAAACTGATCAGCAGACCTGAAGTTTTCAATATGTCATTTTTGAAACCTGAGGGAAGAGAGGGTATCCTCAAAAATATTCCAAGAGCAAATAAAAAACATAAGCAACTAATTATCCAGTGTAAAAGAAAGGAAGGGGCATTATGATCATTGAAAAGTCTTTCACGATCTGCAATTCAAAAATGCTGAGACACTATGACATGTGGGGTGGTAAGGTTGCAGTTGTAGGATGATGCCCCTAGACCCACCCTATAACAGGGACAGACTTGTGTAAAGAACTGGCTCTTTGCAAGATGGCTGGCACCATCAGGGTTGAATTCCTTACATATACCAAAAAAAAAAATAGCAATCAGCAAGGATCCTTACAACCTGCATTCGCCCAAAGATTTGGCCATTTCTTCAGGATATAAGCACAGAAGCTGACCATACTGTAACAAAGGGAAAACACCTGTGCCATTTGATGAACTAACAATACTACTGAGAAATACATCTTCAGTAGCAGATTCTAAACATAAAAAGATCAATCCCCAATCTCAAAAAAAAAAAAAAAAAAAAAAAAAAAAAAAAAAAAAAAGAAAAAAGAAAATAATCCAACTGAGCAACGTCTGAGCTGCTAATCTGGAACTTCTGCTCTTTTCTGTCTGTTTCTAAAGGAAAGCAAAGAAAAAGTTTGTGTGACGTCACAGGATGGAACATCAGCAAGACAGTCCAGACGAATTTTTTACTGCACATACTGACTTAAAGAAAAAGCACTTTTCTAATAGCAGTTATAAATTCAAATAGCTTAAAAATAATTAAAGCTAGTACAACATCTTGAAATCACAGATGTCTTTTTCCCTTCAATAAATCAGCTAGAACAGCAAATGACTAATACCTGTGTTTCACTGAACATTCAGCTGTTTCACAGAACACAAGTGTTAATAAAGAAGAAAGACTTGTTTTACCAACTGACACTTACATGTATTGGCGAAGCAGGATCAGGCTGAACGCTCTAAAAAAAAAAAAAAAAACAGAAAAAAAGATATTTGCTTACAGGATTTTGTCTTCGTAGAAGTTGAAAGAGAATTAATTCAGCAACTGGCTATGAATTTGAGTCCTACCTTGAGGAGAGAATACTGGCAGCTGGCCATTACGAGACAGAACAACAGAACCCAAATGTCTTTACAGAAGCCTTGGTTCAGAGTCAGGAATCCAAGAAGTGAAACAAGAACTACTAGAAGGACAGCAAATACATTCTCCTTTATGTCTTCTGTCCTATGTGAATAAAAGTGTTGGAGAAGTACAAATATTTATAGACTCATTAGAGCAAGGCAGGCGCATTTGTAGTTGGTATGAACTGTCAGTGCTGCAGCTATCAGAATGTACTGGATCCCAAAACTACATTTCCATATTCAATGCTATTTCATCCCCATGACAAAAAACCTTATCCAAAACAATATCTAAAATGTAACGGAAAAAAAGTCATATGCACTCAAGTGTAATATCCCTTCCCATATCACTTCCCAGTTAGAATTCTACAATGGAGATGATTTGAATGTAGAAAAGTGTATACTTATAAAAGCACAAAAAAAACTTTAAAAACCCAACACGCAAACAACTACAAATAAAATCAAATAACCAAACACTTTTAAATGAGGAAATAAGGGATTCCATTAATGAAAAATATACATCTGACAGCAAAGAACTGGATGAAAGACCAAATTTATCATCTGATGTTTTATTTGTTTTATCTGTTCTAGTAGAACATGGAAGCTGAGATAAAAAACGATGTTAATATGCAGGCTGTAACAAGAGAGCTTATCAGTAGAAAAGATTTCCATTCAATTGAAACAGATAAGACACCACAGATAAGTAAGTATCTGCTCTGGACTTAAAGCTCCCTGACATCTAGCCTGATTTCTGCAGCAGGTAAAACTGCCATCTGAAATTTCTGCTGTGGAGCCCATGTTAATATAAATGGCACAGCACCCCCACCAGAAGCAGAGACAAATAAAATTGAACTGGAACAGAGGCAGAAGTTGAAAAATGTCTACCTGAATATCATTCTATAAATAATTTTCTTTTTTTTAAAGATTGGAATACTTGGTTTACAATACCCTGGGACCCTTCTAGTTCTGATTTTGTCATCAGAAATCATTGGATCTAACATCTGTGAGTCAAATTACAGACTAGTCTACAAGCCTGGTACTCACATGAATCAAAGTCTCTACTTGAAGATGACGGGTAACAAGAACCACCAAAACCAATCCTGAACTTCAGCTTAAAGCAAGATCACATCTATCTACTCAACCTGAATAGAAGACACTAACACAATTCCCCCATTTTCCTTCTCTAGTGGTCAACATTGCCTTATGGACATGTGGAGCCACAAACCGTAACACTACACAGAGCAGCTTTAAAAAAAATAAAAGCTTACCTGTCCAACAATGCCAACAAGGTAAGACGATCATACCAGACTTTAATCCACTTGCCAGGGAATATAACAAATCTGTAAAACTGCCTGTTCAGCTTCCGTTGTGCTGAAGAACACGAGGAATCCTCAGGGTCTTGGCCAGGTTGCTATAAAAACAAACCAGAAATACACAAAACCCTCTTGCACTCACATACAGCTGCCAGCAAAGCAGGTGTTGAAAAGGCCAAATTAACATGAAGTATCAGATTTTTTTTTTTTTAAAGGGTAGTGGGAGCGTATTTTCATATTTATTTTCTTTATTTTAAATTAGAAACAAAAGTATCACACCAGCTTAATTACTGCAGATGGACAGAAGCTATTTTAATTATGGAGCTCAATAGTGACAACATGCTTTAAAAATGAATGCGAAATACTAATTTTATAAGTAATTACTTTTTTAGTCCTGATCCAATACTTGTCTAAAATTTCTTTATGAAGATTTTCCCATGCATCAGGGTAATTACAGCACAACACAAAAACATGACAAGACAAATCCTTGTTTTTAAATAAAGAAACAATAACTAAGTAGGCTTTAAGGCATATCAACTCTTCTTCCAGGAAACAGCTTTGTTTATCTTTCCTGAGATGCTTTGAATACCACATCAGGTGTGCCTCCTCAAGAACAGCAAGAAGAGGGGAAAAAATTGCAAACAAGCAAGCACAAATAGCATAAACACCACTAGTCTAGGAGTCTCTAATCTTACCATCATAATCATAAATCCATCCTTTTGAATATTGCTTTTGTCAGATTCTAAGGCCTTTTCCAACTCTTCTCTACAGCTCTCCTCCAACTATCTACAGACTATCAGCCAGGCCTGCAAAGCTAAACAACAGAAGGAAAACACTTCTGCAAAGCAGTGATTTCTTTTCAAGGTACACCACCGGAGGGGGGGGAATCACTTATTTTTCTTTCAAGAAAATGAATTTGAGATTTCAAATCACTATGATGTCTAGTGGTTTTCAACCTCCTTCTAGGCAGCCTTTTCCATGCCTCCCCAATTAATCAACAAATATATCTATTATGGAACTCTAGGCAATGTCTATATTAGAGTTATTTATGCTAGACTAACTTTTCTAGTCAGGGAAGGGAATTTCTGTGTGAAGTAACGGATCGCCAAATTGTAACTGTTAGCAAAACACAGTTTTTTAAACATCATGTCCACCTGCACAAAGGAATTGTTAAATTTTTGCTCAGAATATTGAAATAATTTCTAATCTTTGCTTTCCAGGAAAAGGGATTTTACACATAGTTTACACATGACAATGTATTGCAGTGCATCAGCTGGGAAACAACGCATCGATATCCTCAGTCTGCTATTAACCATGAGGTGAAACAGGCTAGCGTATGCTCTGGAGAAAGAAAATCAAGTTTAGGCATTTTATCTCATGCCTCCAATTGACTAAAGGGCTACAGCCATGCAGGGCCTGGGAGCTCAAACGCTAGTAGTGCAGGACAATCCCTCACGTTTCTGAGCATTGAGACACGCAAGGGGATGCTTGGCTATTTGGCATTCTTTCCTGTATTAACAATTCCAAGTGATTTAAGAGCCATGAGGCCAATTGCAATCCTTTCACTACGCTGACTTTAAAATTTGAAAGTGGTTTATGTAGTCCAAATTTTAACATTTTTATTACTACTTTAAAAAGTAACTTAAACATGGGGTTGGGGCATTTTTAAAGAAGAAAACATGTTTTAAAATATTGCAGTTGCTAATACTGGCACAGTTTTATTTCTCTTGGGTCCTATTACCCAACAGAAAGTAAAGCAAAGCTCAGTCAGCTGCAATCATTAACTTCACACATCTAATGTAGATTGCTCACTGTAACTAGATCAAAAAATCAAAATGGTGGCAGAGAGTTCACTAAAAACACCCGAGGATCTGATCATTCACTCCTCAGAACAGCTTAAAACAACTTTAGCTGAGTGCATTAGTGAACATTTTGGCTCTTGAGGAACTGTAACCTTTGGATGAAATCCTCTGTGTGAGGTTTGGGCGGGAGTCAGATTTTTGAGCTGCATTTGGGAAACTCTCTGACTAGCCCTGAGCAAGTCACTCAAGTCTGTTTCTCCTATCAAAAAAGGGCTGATAAAAATTCACTTCATAAATTTATATAGTGTCAGAGACAGCCTGAAGCCTTAGCTTAATTGAAATCAATGACAACACTTTTCCTGACTTAGGCAGGCTCAGAATTTCATGTTCAATAAAAAAGAACTCAGAAACCAGAAAGTTCTGAAATTACTACCTGGCCTTGCTACAAACTTGCTATGTGACCTTGAGGAGCAATCTGCCCAAAAGAGAAAGAAGAAATGACAATTGTTCTCTAATTTACAGACAGTTTTCAAGACTATAAATATCTGGAAAACATCTGAGCCATTAGGAGGAAGACACTGTCCAAATATGAAATACACCATTTGGGACAATTTACTGATTTTTAATTTAAAATAGTTCCTTTATACAAGTCACTTCTAGCTTTACGTTCCTGTGTGAAATTTAAGATGAAAGGCAATTAACTGTCATTTTAATGTTATTCATAAATATCAAACTAGAATTTGCCATGGCAAAGTGAAAGTCAAAGTTATTATAAAAGGAATTGTAAAAACAGATTACAGCCCTAAGTCACAGACCCCAAACACTGTAAAGTTTATGTCCACATAAGATCATGCAAATTGAAGTCTGAGGGCCTTTTTCTTTTACCAGCTGCATTGAGGAGGTGGCTTCAACATTCCAGAGCAGACATTCAGAGGTCTGGTTGCCCAATTCAGAAAAGTGAAACCAGACATGAGGTTTTATGATAGTAATGAATCTGGAATAAACACTTCATACTATTAAAATCTAGTGGTGTGTCTAAAGTCCTAACAGCTGTGTCCTCTTCCAAATGAAATATGATTAAAGATAGAAGATGAACTTTTTTGGTGATGGATTCTTTAAATACTCCCCTAGGACACTAGTCAGTGTCAGCAGAAAACAGTTGAGTTGCATCCATCAACATAAAACACATCTTCTCCCACATGAGCAATACCAGGAAAAGCAGCATAGCAAAATCAACAAAATTGTCTCAGGAACAAGCCTGCAGCATTTGTTTATTGAGCAGTTCATCAAGATGCTAGAAACTCAGATATTACAAAGTACCCGTGGGTTTTCTGAAAGGGTCCTTCTGGCCACCATCAGTAGGAGCTGCTGCTGAAGCGCGCTCGCTGCTTGATCCCCAGAAGATGGTTCTTGGCTCTCTGAAGTGGTAGTACTAGAGGAGCTGAACTGTATTTCACTGTGCACAGAGGACAGAAAGGAAAGAGATTGTTTTAAGTAGCAATATTTTCCTAGTATTTCTGAAACATTACAGGAGCAAGCCTGTAATTACACTACTGGCTCACAGGACTTGGGAACCTTTCACCTCCATATCTGAAATCTAGCACAGACCCACAATTTTGGTTAACATCCAAATTCAGATACTCTTGATTTACTACATCCACCACAGAGAAATAGATACTTTTCTATCAGCTTTCCTCACCCTGAGATTAACACCCTCAAGGAATCACACTTCAGAAGTGCCTTTTTCTGTCCATTGACAATCATTCAGGTTTAGAACTGCACATCTACAAAGCAAAACTGCAGAGCAGATGCTGCAGAGATCCTGGACCTAAGTGAGCTTCCAACGAGCTCACTCCTCTACCAAGCTACTCTAGTCTCACCTGCACTGAATTGGGTGAGTACTGATTTACCCTGCTGAGAATTCAGGCTACAAGAACTTCCTTCTGCCCTAGCAAGATAACAATAATACATAAGCTAATATATGTAAGGCTAGCTCAGGTATCCTCCATATTGCGTTTAAACTCACCCTGGAGGGCCCTGAGCCAGATGCTATTTGTTGTTTTTCCTCACATTTACTGTTTTGTGTTCTAGGTACAGCACTTACACACTTACGAAATCTGCACTTAGAGCAGCAGTGCCTGTTGGGTTGCATAAATGGTGTTACCATGACATGACTGACTGGGTTCAGAGAGAACTTCATTGAAATGAAGTAACTGTTACTTGTGGAAGAGATCTATTTTGAATACTCCTTTCTAATTCTTTTCCAAATGGGATTTATACATAAGGCACTCTGCTCCAAGCTCACTGCTCCACTGCCTCTGGATACCTGCCTTGGGCTCTTACTACTTTTGTATCTACATGAAGTGCAAGCACCTAAGTGCTCATGCAAGATAGCCAATATCTGTTGTTCTTATTTTGCATAAAGACAAGCAGGAAGAAACTAGAGCAGTCTGCCTACAGTCAGCCAGGAAGCCTATGGCAGTGCAAAGATTAAAACTCTCCTCTTGCACACCCTACACTTGCCCCAAAGGCAGCTTATTAATTTTAGTTAACTCAAACTTCCTTGCCTTTGGTCGCCAGTTCCCAAAGGCTGCTGTGTAATCCTTGCCAAGGCATTAAAATTGTGGCTGTCCTACACAAAACTGGCTGTTAACTTCAGCTGCAGTAGTTAGCACTGTTCTGGAACAAGGTTCAATGTCAGGATTACTTAAAAGGAGGGCAGAAGTGTCACACCAACAGCTTGAAATGCACATACTCTCTCCTTCCCTCCAGGATTTGCTAGCTCTGCCTGAACCAACAGGAATATAATCAGCCTTGGGATGTCACCAGAGGAGACATCATGACCCTGGTTTCTGAGCCAGGTAGTTTATGTTTTCAAAGCCTTGATTGCTATCAGGCTTGAATTCCAGACCTGACATTCACCATCTGCCATTCTAGCAGAACTCTCAGCTGAGCAGAAATGAGAGCACTCCATGCTCCTTACCCTAATGGCTTCCTCTGCACTCCGCACTCCTCCTGCTACACACAGCAGCACAATCCACTCCATAGAGTCAGGACAGCTGTCATGTTCCCTTTGGACAGCACTAAGAAATGAGAACATGGTCCAACACAACCCACTTGATGTCCCAGCCACACAGCAGCCCTCTGTAAGAAACATCTCCTTTGTCAGCAGTTATTAACAAAACAGTACAGAAGGGATGGGCACACATCCAAGATCCTGGATCACAACCAGAAGATTTAAGCAGGAAGAAAGTGGAGGAAGCCTTGAGGAATGTCTCCCAGGAGGAAGATTCCCATAGATACAGACTACAGAGCAACCTTGTCCAATCTGAAGGAAGGCAAGGAACTCTTTGTTTGTTTTCCCAGGATGAGCTGTCCTGTTCCTTGTCACTGTGGGTGCAACCCTAAGTGTCCCTGTTCACAGCAGGAAAAAGGCAAATGTAGCCCAGGTTATACAGGAACACTCGCCTGGGAATTCCTGCCCAAAAGGTGACTCAACAAAACAGCAGGGGAATAGAACAGTGGTTGCTCATGCCTTCCCAAATGAAGAGTCAATCTTCACTAAATGTCTGCATCTTTAGCTGTCTTTCTACAAAAGCCAAAAGTATTTCAACATTGGACCACATCTTTTATCCCACCTTCACCAAAAATGGAAATGGCAGAAGGACAGATGGATAGAGCAGAGTACCAGGGGAGTCCACCAGTTCCCAGAAATCAAAAATCTTTTACTAATAAGACTTCTTCCAAGAATAAACTTAAGAGATCAAATCATCTCCCACCAGACTTGAAGATAATCAAAAGACCAAGAGCATGCATAGTCTGTTTTCTGTTTACAGAAAAAAATTGATAGCTCTGCCTATCAGCAAGTGATAGAGGAGACCACAAGCAGCCAAGACACTGACTATGGGAAAGATTTGGAAACTTTATCAGCCTGAAAAGGCAATTAGGGAAGAGAAGCTGGGAAGGCAGAGCTAGCAAAGCAATGATTGCAAAATCAGAATCTGTCATCTGGCCTTCATCAGCCTCTTCTCTCTCTATCTTCTCACTCTCTCCTCATCTTCCATTTTCTTCAGCTCCTGTTTGCTGTTTTTGTCTTCCTTATCCCTATTTTCCACACAACCTCCTTCTGACATTCACTTGCTACCCTCAATGATGAATTGCTTGCACAGCTACTTAGAAACTGTACATCTCATCTGATGACATTGCTATCACACTGACAGCAAACACCAGTAAGAAATGAGATGATGGTGTTTGTGTTTTTGTAAGCCTGTAAACTAGATTCTATAAATTTATTACCATATATAAATAGGAGCAAACACTCTCTAATCATAAAATCATTATAACAGAGCTAATCCCAGTATAACACGGAATCTTGCTAAATAGAAAATCTGTTCATTTGCAGAATCAAATTAATACTATCAAGATCTATCACACTAAACTGCACTGCTAATGTAAGCAAAGGTATAATTGAACTAAATTTTGAATAATAAATTATTAACTAAAAATATCTTTGACAAACATACAACCTACACAGATCAAATTCAAAAGCTACATAGCACCCTCTACTGATAAATGGGTATAAAATCAGGATTTTTTTTCTGGTTTATAATCCCATTTTTAAAGAATACTGAGTAAACATAAGCTAGTGGAGCAATCGTGTAACACATAATGTTTTAGTATAACCACACAGCACCGGAAAAATCTTCCTTCTCCCTCTCTGTTTAGTCTGCTGCCTTACACCACCGACAACCTGGCCTGAACCATTCAAATATAACCCAGCCTAAATTGTCCCTTTTGTTAGGATTAGCTAGTCTTAGGTATGAACCCCTCTCAAGGTAAGCACATCATAGAGGCAAGCCACACAGAATTCCCTGTTAATAAAGATGTTTTGAAGGTTTTGGCTCAATTTCATTTTAACCTGCATACAGGACAAAGTACAGGGAACCTTGGAGCCAACATCACAACAGCTGCAATCAGAAAGCACCTTCCTCTTGGTCCTCATGTGCTTAAAACCAGAAAGATCCCACTGGACTGCTTAAGACAGCTGTCTGGGTCTCTCACACAGAGTTTACAGTGTGGAATAAATATCCACAGTGATAATAAATAATATAGCCGAAAGCTAGGTGTAATACTCCCTAAAATACTGCCCTTAGGTGAGCAACTATGGCTGTGAAGAGCCAGAGCACAGCTCAGAGTCAGAAATATCTCCTCCTGCACATCCAACAATCCAATCCAAGAAGCAATCGCTTCTGGGGTACTGGTGTGAGGTGCATCCAAAAGCACTTGCTGAACGGAGACCTGAGTGATGTGGTTGTACAAGACCCAGCCAGTGCTGACAACACAGCAGGAACTCAAAAAGCCCATACCTTTGTGCTCTTTCAAAACTGTCAGGCTGTGGCTCAAATGTAGCTGTCTGAACTGACACTGCTCATTAGGTCTGCACTAGAAAGCTGCCAGCACAAATCCAACCAGAGTATTGCACAATTCAAGACTGACACTAAAACCACCAGTTGTGGATGTTGCGTCTTTTAAGAAAATGATGATTTAGAGTTCCCAAATAACACAATTGAAACTAAAAAGCAACTCAGAGCATGTAAGAAGATTGAAACATGCCAGTGATAGCTGCATTAGCAGTGGATAATTATGTGACAAATCCAATCACTGAAAACATAGAAAAATCACAAAGAGGACACATTCTTTTGGTAAGACATTAACAGTTTCATAAAGAGTAAAATTATTTTAGAATGTGCATCTTAACTTTCTTCAGTGCTTACATCTGATAGGAGCTCAAGCTAAAGATGAAATCTCTCTTGAAATTTTTTCGTATTTTGCTAGTTGTATAAATGTGTATTTATACATATTTTACTACAGGATTTGGGGAGAATTTTTGGCATTTGTTTTAACTGGCAAAAATAACACCTCTAATACCTATAAGACAGAATATCTGAGTTTGCAGAATGTGAAAGCAGGATGAAGAGAAATATTGAGATAATAGACAGGAAACATATAAGATCAATGTTGAAGTGTTGCAACAGACTACAAAACAAGCAGTGGTACATATTAAGTCAGGTGCTGCAGATGGACACAAAGGCCTTGTAAAGCACATTCCCAAAGGCACTGTGGTCAATATGAAGGCAGGAAGTGATAAATGTCTTCTTACTCAGATGTTAAGAATGGGGTCCATTCAGTACAGCCTTACTTCCCAGTATTTGGATATTTTTATTTTAATTGTTAATAAGCATATAAATTGGTAATTTGCAAGCCTATTATATTTCAAAGCAAAGGTAAATGTACCAAAAACTTTTAAAACAAACGGCATGTGTTAGCTAATAAACTAGAAGATGCACTTTGAGAAGACACAGCCTCATTGGGATTAATGTATTAATAGTATCCATGGTTGTGCTATCTCCGAAATACTTAAAAACATTCATTTTACCTTTCCTTATAGAAGGGCAGGGGATGGACCTGAAGCCAGTCCCAACACCTGAAGGTCTCCGTAAGCTTCTGAGCACGATTTTGCTGCCATCATGTGGCAGTTTGGTCCCTTCTTACCTCTGAGTCTCATTCTGATGAAAACACTTATGTCCCTGCCCACTGCTCAGTGAAAGAAGGGCTAAAAGCCCCTAAATAAATAAATGAAAGGATTTTAAGTGGCCAAGCTTAACACAAGGGTTTCCTCCTGCCCCTTGCAAGCCATCAGGAAAATGCTACCGAGTTTGTAAAGCGTACTTTTCAGAAAAAAATCCATGGCTTCATTACAATTCAAACATTACCACTTTCAGCTCACACACACCACTCATTTCTGTGTTCAAGCAGCACAGTGCTCAAGGGAGCAGCTCATCTGAAACCCCTGAATCCCAAAAAGGACACCACAATATTTGTCACATCCATTTCAAAACACGCTCAGCTGCAGAACCGGAGAACCTGACAAGCAGCACTAAGAAATCTTTAAGATTAGCAGCTTATTACAAGAGCAGTGGGGGATTGTGTTATTTGGGTCACCTTGCTGAGAAGTACAAAGATGTTTTAGTGACACACTATTTTGTCATTCTAAAACAACATTTTGAAACACTAAAAAAACCAAAAAAACCTACTCAAGTTTACTCTCTCCAACAAGGAATAAACCTCAAAGGTTCAGGGAATTTTTCAGCAGTGAATGTACTAAAGTATTAGTGGATTTAGAAAGGAGACACATAGTACCACTAATGCATTCAAATAGACTTTCATATAGTATAATGCACTCAAGCAGCTTATTCTGGGATGTGAATGTAAATCAAGTAAGTTAACTCATTGATCTGATATTCTGTCTTTTGCCCAGGACCAGAAACACCAGCACTCCACAGCTGTACTGACAGGTACCTTAAATTATTTTTTTAGTACTTGTTAGTCACTAGTTTGCTGCAAATACTTTTTTTTAATTTTTGGCCCTGATGATACCAAAAAAAAAAAAATCTCAAAACAAACCAAAAAATTAAGCAATTTTTTTAAATGGAGGTCTTTATCTGTACTGCAAAACATTTTAGACCTTAACTGTAATACAGCTTTTTAGAAGCCTGGTTTTAGTGTCAGAGCCTCTAAAAAAAGTGAGTTCTGCTCAGATAGAACATGGAAAGTGCAATACGAATGCATGGTTGTATAGCTGAATCACATGTAGTAATGAAACACATACGAATATAATTTTATCTTACATAAAATGATATTATTTTAATAACTTTACAGTTAAATTAAAAGATACTTGACCAAGAAAGCAGGATAAGGCTCAAACTGGAATAATGATTTTTTTTAAAGGTATAGAGCAAGTTGGATTTTATATAGAAGTGATTCCAAATGAAAGCCCAAGCGTCACACAGCAAGGAGAATGTGCACCTAAAAGAAAGGTGCTTTTTGCTAAGAGCTGAGCAATTGTTCTATTTGTACTAGTTTTGATTGGGGTAAAGTTAATTTTCCTCACAGTAGCTGGTATGGGGCTATGGTTTGGATTTGTGTTGGAAATGGTGTTGGTAACACAGGGATGTTTTAGGTGTTTGTGAGCAGCTCTTAGACACAGCCAAGGGCTTTTTCTGCTTCTCACAGCACCTCATCAGTGAGGAGGCTGGGGGTGCCTAGCAGCTGGGAGGAGACTAAGCCAGGACAGCTGACCCCAAGTGACCAGAGGGATATTTCATACAGTATGGCACTCTGCATATAAATCCAGGTGAAGAAGGAGGAAAGGAGGATGTTCAGAGTGATGGCGTCTGTCTTCCCAAGTCACCATGACAGGTGATGGAGCCTGGCTTTCCTGAAGGTGGCTGAACGCCTGCTTGCCCAGGGGACGTGGTGAATGGATGCCTTGTTTTGCTTTGCTTGCACGTGCAGCTTTTGCTTTACCTGTTACACTGTCTTTATCTCAGCCCATGAGTTTTCTAGCTTTGACCCTTCTGATTCTTCCCCCCAATCCCACCACAGGGAGCGAGCAAATGGCTGCATTGGGCAGAGCTGCTAGCTGAGGTTAAACCACAAAACTGCTCCAGTTCTCAAATATTTCAGCTGCATGTCACACATCTGTTTCTGTGGCATATCTTACGTATTTATTTCAAACTTCAGATTTTATTGAATATATGCAGCACAGTAGCCTCCTGATGCAATTAATGGCTATTGCTGTCTGTTGTCAGATGCATGAAATTATAAACTGCAGCAAGAAGTCCAGAACTTACACCTATATAAGCATTTGAATGAATCAAATGCTTTTGCAACACAAAGCTGAATCACTGCTAGTAAAAACTTGGATTGTTCTAAAGAGACACCAACTCTCCCTCTTTAAAATCAATACCTATGCACAGTCATTCTGCACAGAACTGGGAGTTTCAAGATGGTTTTCTTCTCAGGAATTGAACACAGGAGAGAAGGAAATGGGCTCAAGAAACAAGCAGTATTCTTGTAAACTGCATTTGCTTAAACCTAGAGCATTTGTTAAACAGAATACAACCGGCCAAACACTTCCACAGCTTGCATATATCTCAGTTTTTCAGCCAACAAAGAAAACATTCCCATGTTGGTATGGATATATCTACATCAGGATATTCTGAAAAGTATAACCACAGCACGTATGTGTTTGCACACACACCAAATAAAGCTCTAGGTCTTGAACAGAAAAAAAATTGCAAGGATGCAGAGAAAAGTGGCAAGTGACCCTACAGTGTCAAGTTCTTCACGGATGTTTAATGACCTGCTCTCATCTCAGATCCAAATAACAATGAACACGTCAGAAATGGACAGCAATATACCCGAGCAAACCAGCATGGGAAAAATTAAAAATGCATTCTGAAAATAAATCCATCCCTCCTTGAAACTAGGATTTGTTCACATTAGCTACCAAAATGCTATGCTGAAATAAACATCATGATGACAGACCATCAGTAAAACTTATGGAGCCAAGAAACACCTGAGTCTCAAAGGGCTGTCACTCCTGTGAACTGCGTTGGGCAGAACCATGGAAGTTTTGGATAGTTTTACAGGTATTCCCAATGAGGAATAAATTATTTGAAGCAGAGAAGCATAAAGAAGAAATAATTTGGATGCATAATCATTAGAGCATTTCACAGATTACCACGTGAAAAGAGCCAATTATTTAACAACTTTATACCTAACAGCACTGGATTTTAAAATTGCATGTTGTATTCACAGTTTCTCAAAGCATTGTTTCTTTCATTAGAAAGATCTCAATTTTACACGTGGTAAAAATTTCACGTACATTTTTGATATGAGTGAAACTACATAACAATTACCAAAATAGTAGAAGTTCGTTACATTAGTGCCCTTAAGTTTATTGTAAGCTTACTTTTTCTGTCTTTCACAACATAAGTGAAGGGAAACATACAGGGCTATACATTCTGGCAGTACATTATTTTAGTTCTTGATACCTGAGAAAAGAAACTGAATAAGTTTACATTAGTTGAACAGAGTTTTTCATGGATGTGAAACCAAGAGGTACAACCTTCCTACATCATGAATGTAAGAACAACCTCTTACATTCAAACAATTTAGAAAGGCAGAGCAGTATTTCATACACATGTTGAGGACAGCTACACTATTGAGAGGTATCAAATACCGACATGGTTTTCTATAATATCTACACTGAAGGTCCTCAACTTTCTGAACAAAATCCCCAGTATGCAAAGAAAGCACATTTAGAAAAGTAGTTAAACCTTGAAAAACATATAAGCCTTGCACGGCAAGCATGCACAGAATACAATTACTATAAAATTTATATATTGGCATTGACATATATTTTATGGCTCTATTAGCCTCTGTACTGGGGACAGATCATGCAAAAAATCAATTATAGTACTATAATATATACTGTAATTTCAGGGCTTTATGCTTCAACTGATAGTTATGAATCAAGATAACATGATAGCTCACATGTATGTTTTTGACTGGTTATCAAAACTAACTACGTTATTTAATTACAAGAGACATTCAAGGTAAAGAAATTGAAATCTTCTTTCTGACACAGAGTGACAGAAAAAGGTATATCAGGGTACACCTCCTTATTTGTAAAGCATTTATTAACTCCACCTTGTTTATCGTGAGTCCAGAAAACAGCTATATACCTCTACTAATGCTTTAACACCTACATCCTTTCAGCTCAGTTTTTTAAAAGACATATTCTTCTTAATGATCGTTTATTATGTATTGCCAGCCTTACGGGAAGAATTTTAACTTGAATCTGTAACTGTTCTATAAAAGCAAGATGAAAACTTAGTGGCCATTTGGTGAGAAGTCAAACTAACCATGCCAAAAGGCAGTTCAGGCTTATATTCAGCTCATGCCTCATATGGAGGTGAACTCTCTCACCCTTACATACCTTCCCAGAAGCCAAGCACATACTCAAAACACACAGCATAGAAACATAAGTGTTCACTGTAACAGAGACAAGGCTTTCTCAACTAAAGGTAAGGAACTTCATGCAATGGGGCAGGAGAATAGCTTGCAGGATGAGAAAGCCATTTCCAGTTTCTGACTTCAGAACAGACTCAGACGGTCTTTCTGTACTAATTTCTAACACAACCCATGACCTGGGAATAGAGTTTATACTTTTGTCTTGTCAAAGCTTGTCACAAAGCAATTTACAGCTAGAGGTGAACTTGGCAGGGTAATGGGAGCGTCAAATTTAGATGCAATTAGCTCAGCAGGGAACCTATTCCACTGGGACTGCTGGCAAGAGGTGTTGCTGGCAAGCCAACAGATAAAAGTGGGGTCAGGGTAATTACATTGACGATAATTGGGAAATTGATTAGCTTCTGACCAATGTTTAAATAATTTACCAAACTCAGTGACAAGTATCACCCACCAAAGTGGGGATTAAGATGGAAAAGCAATTAGCTATTTTTGTTGATCATTACAACATAAAAACCTCCTTGAGATTTAACTTGGCTAGGTCTTTAAATATTTCAAAAGCTGGACTGCTATACAAGTGAGAGACAATTTGGCAAGAGACAAGTACAGAGACAGTCTGAAAAAATTCTAATTCTCAGTAACCTTTAACAGAATTAAGGGATAATTTTGGAAATTATTAATAAGAAAGTGTTTATACTACATTTAAGAAGCTTTGAAAATTTCCCAGGACAAGGACTGCAGGTACGGCTAATATTAGGTAGGACAACTACTACAGTTGAAAAAGCCAACAATAAAACTAAAAAACCAAAAACAAACAAAGAAAAAAATAGAAACTGATGGAATATATATTAACATTGATAAACTGGAGAATATGCCAAAGATCATCTCACAACACTGCAGCACCAAAAAGAGGTGACAGACCACTGATACTTGACAGGACAAAGTCTAATTCCCTTTAACAGTATTGCTTGTAATGCTAAGGAGTCTCTGAAGGAAGAAATCACAGACTCCTTCAGATTGGGACATCTGCTTTCTCTGGCACATTGTAATGCATTGTTGTCCATCTAGCCCTTTCTAAGCAAAGGAAGAGCAGGAAGCACACAAAACCAAAGAACAAAAATAAAACCGTAACACATCCTCACTTCTGTGACAGAGTGACATTGTTAAGATTTGGCATTATTTGTGAGAAATTAATTTCAGAAGCTCTGCCAAGAAGATAAAATGTTTACGGGTCATAGGAATACTACTTTAATTGCAGTTCCTAATAATCCGATGTGAAATGGCTAAGACTACAAAGGAGAAGACAATAGTAGGACTCAATAGACAGAAATAGCAAGTTATAATTTGAATTGAAGATCATTAAACATTAGTTAGTCTGCCTCAAGGCTTTCTTTAATGACTTCTTTTGAGTAATTTTAAAATACCTTCTTCAGTTTTGCATAACAGTGTTAAAAGATAGTTACTTATGGCCAATTCATAAGGCAATTACCTTACTCTTGACAAACCAGCCAGAGCTCATACCCTCTCCGGTCAAAACTCGTTCCCCTTTCACAACTACAGTGTTACCCAGAAGCGTCACAGCTCCTAGACACCAGTGACAGGTCTGCTGCCTCTCCCAACAGCACCCACAAAGCAAGAGACCTCTTGTCTTCCTCTGTCCAGGGTCAATTCTCCTCATAAGGAAGCACATCAGGGCACAGTCCACTCAAATCCACATGGTTACTCCACTTGCTCAACTCAGTTTGACATTTTCACTTCAGGAGCAGCTTTAACTTAACCGTACAAAGCACGCATGATCGGTGAAAAGCGTTTTAAGAGCTCATACACATCTACTGCAAACCTTTGTATAGTTCTCTGTGCTTATTCTAAATCCTGAAATCTGGGCTCCATGAGGCCAAAAAGAAAATCCCTCCTATTCAAGAAGGATGCTACTTCTTTTGTCTAGGCATTAATTTTCTCCTGCATCTCTTGAGTTGTAAAATCTAATTTGGATGGCTCATTAATGAATTCAGACACCAGGCCTAAAGTTATTGGTTGTTTCTGCACCATCTCAATTGCTCATGAAGATGTACTGTCAAAATCATTGTCTTCTCCTTAGTTAACTTTTTCATGGGCTGGTAGATAAGCCAAGTTCATCTCAGAGGTGCTTTCCGTGTCTCTTTTCTAATATCCTTCTATAGCAGCAGCATCTCCTGTTGGTATGGACTAGTCCTATGATGAACATCTCCACCAGAGAGGGCCCACCCTCAGGGGAATAATTTCTGTCAAGGAAACCAAAGTAAACGGGACAGATACACAGAAGAGACTAAGTGAAGCAGTTACTGATTACACTTTGTGCTTTATTTTATTCTCTTTGACTTTTTCTTCAGTAATAGCCTTTTCTTCACTGATCATTTGGTTTATCTATAGCAAAAAGTAAGTAACCTAAGTGATGTGCAAGCCTGCAGGTGGGGACAGGGGAAAAGGGGAGGGAAACATGCCTCATTCCTGAGCTGTCCTTTAAGCGGGTTTGCGCCTCTATTTTCTATGTGCTGTAAGTGCTCCATACTGTCTAAATACAGAACTACTTGATGGTGAACACCTGAAGAAAAAACAAAAACCTCCTCCTTCCTGTGCTTCCCTTCAATATACTCACAGATGGTAGAAACCGCCCATTGAACAAACAGCTCTCACTAATCTCTCTGGCCTAGACATTATAAAATGCCCCTGCAAAAACCAACCCAAGCATACATCATGCTTCCTTGTCCCCTTTCCTTATTTTTCATATTAACTTCTGCTTTGCACTTTCCTTCACGCTGCTCTGTTCTTGGAAAAGCTCGTGTTCTGGCTTCCCATTGACTCCCACAAAAAAGAACAGTCCTGGGAACCCACACCTCTTTGCTGATCTGTTCTATTTCCTGGTCTGAACTGTCACTATATTCTGACACTTCCAGCAACGGTGCCGATCTTAAGAAGTTACACGCATGTAAATGCCTGTAAAGAGTATCTGAACTGGCTTTTGTTAACAGGGTTTAGCAGACCTCTTAAAAACAAACCACATCCCTTAAGGTCTGCAAACTACAACAAAAACAGCACTTAGCATAGGAAGACACAGATGTCACATAAGCATCTAGCAAAGATGGATTCAGCATGACTTCTTCAATGAGAAGGAAGATTGTCCTTCCTTTGACTAAAAACAAATCAACTGCTAAAAGTCAGGGGACAGAAAACTATTTCTGAATTGAGGACAGATTCAAGTTCATAGTTATAGGAAGGGGGAGCAGAAGAGTGTTCTGTGCAAGGTAGAACAGAGAGAGTTGCAAGAAATAAATGGAACCAAAGTAAAAAGTTTGATTTTTCAGGTCAAAACCGAACTCTACCGGGATGAAAGTGTTCATTTTGCTAAATACCAACAGAACATTTGTACTACTCAATTTTTTCTTTTTTTTTTTTTCACTCTTTGCCCACTGACAAATAAAAGCATTATTCTCATGTCTCTTATACTAGCATTCTATCTACAATGTTAATGCTGTTTTTAACATAGTCCCAAGTTTTCAAAAAATCTCCACTGAAAGCCAAACACTTGAAGAACAATATTTGCTATTAAAAAAGACCATTCTCACTCCCTCACTCAACTTCTCCAAATGCTGTAAAACAGAATGAAAAATGAAATTATTTAATAAAAATACTTAGGAATAACTAAAATTATTTTTACATATATGCAAACACCAGATCATGTGGAAGAGTGTGGAAACCACAGTAATAAATATGGGATTTGTATAGAACACTCCAAAAAGAATTTTTGAAAAAAGATAACTGGATACCTCATCAGAGTAGCAAGCTATCATTAGAGATTCAATGCAAGGTGAAAGGTTCTGCTGCTAGAACTCACAGGTCAGTGACTGATACTGAAAATTTTTAGTCCTGTGTCAAAGTATGCAACAGGTATGGGAAGCAAACAAGACACGGTTGAGAAAACAGTCCCACTTACTTCGTTTTATTTCCAATTTTATTTGTAATTGCTACACTTGACTTTGGCTATTCCCAGAAAGCAATTAAAGCCCAGTGGATAGTTCTGGTTTTCATTTTCACTTTTTCTTTCCAATACTCTTATAAAGCTGCTACTGTTGTAGCAGAAAATAAAAAAAAAAAAAAGTCATGTTTTGACTTCTCTGGAAGAGGTTAGCACATTTATTCTCCAGTACTCCCCTTCACATGCATCTTTCACAGCTACAGTTTCATGGTTTCTAGCAATGAAAACTTTTAATGTTACTAAAAATAAGGGCTTACTTACTGAGCATTTGACATACAATCACAATTTGATAGCTGATGTCTAAAATTTCCTTCCTTCTGACAGCCAGCTTTTAAATAGCAGGATCTAATTTCCCCTTCAGAAAATACAGAGGAAAAAATATCAGTTCAGTGATATGATCATTTATTTACAAACAAAATCTTTAAAATACACATTTTAGGTAAGGCATATTTATAAATACATATTTCTCAGTCTGTGCATTAAGCTCATTTTAGATTTCAAAAAGCAAATTAACATTTGAACAACTAAAAACCTGAGACAAATCAAAACACAGAAGACACAGTGAAAATTTAAAAGGCACGTTAAAGGCAAATTAAATGCAATGCGCATCAATCAATGTTAGTTCACTGTAAAAATGTGCAAACAGATTTTTCTCTTTCCATTCACAAAGGTGAGGCCAGGAGTTACAAAGCAGCAAAAAGTTCTGCTGGAAGTGTAGCCACTGCTTCTTCCTGTTTGCAGAGGCAGCACAAAGCAAAGGGTGGCTGCTCGCTGACCCAGAGGTTCCGTCACCTGCCCCAGTGGCAGCTGCTGCCCTCTGCCCCACAGCACGCCAGCGGCTGCAGGCTGCCAGCAGGGCCAGGAGGAACTGCCAGAAAACCAAAGTATCTCCAGGGTCATGGACCCAGTACCATCAGCACTCACTTCATGCTGGTTTTGAAGGCAGCTTTAAAGGAAAGCTGCCTTTAAAGGAAAGAAATAGAAAATAGGGCTTTTGGGACAGCTGCATCTCAGAGGGATGAGCCAGTACCTCAAGGGCACGACACAGGGCTCCAACCCATACTACAGCTTCAGACTCTAAGAATAGCTTCAGGGCAGTGGCATCCCAAGAATATGCATGGGCAGGACTAGGTTACTGATTAATTCTCCTCAAAGGGGTAGCAGATCACAACTCCAAATGACAGCAACCACCACAATATCAAGAGGTCAGTCTGAGCCAGCTGAAGAACAAAACTGTAAAAAGGAGTCATGCTTCACCCAGTCAGGTCAGTGCAAAACTTCTAACCAGGCAGAAAACACCAGGGGCTCTTCTGACGGGACAGAAGTCATCTTCTGGCCTTAGGCAGTATCTTTTGAGGATGATGTTTGGAAGATAAACTTCAGACACTGCATAAGGCTCAGGTCTGTGATGGTCTTTGGTGGATTTTGAAAACTCCTTTTATTGCTCGTCTGACTTTACGCCATTTTCTTTCACGCACACAGAAAAACATGCAACCGGTAACAGACAAGAGAAATAGCCTTCCAGGACATCTGAAGTCTCTTTAGAAACTCCCTCATGCATTGCAATTATCCCAACTAGATAAACTCACCATTTTCATCTATGAACACATGCATTGCGTCCACGGAGAGCTCATCTTGCACAGACGCCTCAGGTCCACTTATTACTTGCAAGACAGAACTGTCTTGCTGAGAAGTTACCCGGTAGATTATCTGCCTTTGCCTGCTGCCCTGGTAACTTGACACAAAAATGTTTCAAAACTACTATGAGGAACTTTTTTCTTGTTCTCAATAAAACAAAAAGAAAGAGAGGTTAATTAAAAGTTTATGTCATTTCTACTCAGTGAAACAAAACAGCTTACATCATATCTTTGAAGTACAAAATTGTAAAGTAAACTGGCCTTACAGTGCTGCAAATTTGGCAGACTCTGGTAGCACCGGACTAGTACTAGCACGATCTTGGCTTTGTACATCTGATCTTTCCTGTTTAGGAAGTTGCTCACAGTGCTTTTCTGTTCCCACCATTTCTTCTTTTCTCTCCGTCATCTGGCTATCTGGAAAACAGGGCAGTGAAGTGGAGCCACTCTCCACAGATGACTTTCAAGAGTTTCATTCATTAACTACTGAACAAGAGCATCTAAAAATAATAAAAAAAAAACCACTGCAGTATTTGCTAGTTTTATGGAAAGCACTACAATTACTTAAAACAATACAACCACAAATCTGGATGAGGAGGTACTCTGACTCTTGTGAACGGGCTGTTTCACACACTGAAGAACACTGTGTGAAGCAGAGGACAAACAAGAGAGAATTTCTGCTTTGTTTCTCCTATTGTTTCAGAAGGAAGCAATCTGTTCCTCATCTAGAATGGTAAGAGGCTGCTTCCCTGGGGGCTGTAATTTGTTCCCAAGCTGTGTATGCCGGCAGTGGAAAAGCAGAAGCACTGGCCCATTCCCCTTTTACAAAAGGGAAAGCAGCACCTTCAACGGAAATAGAGCTCTTGGACAGGAAAGCAGATAGCTGCCTAATTCCTCTTCCCCACTGGCCACACACCTGGCGCAGGACAAAGGCAAAACAATTCCACAGCAGATTATCCTATGCTTGGAAAACACACAACTATAGATTTAAAAATACACATGAAGTATTTGTCCAATTTCTACTACTTTGAGTACCAATTATATTTATATTACCTCTCTATACATGTATGTCATTTATTTATATACATATATGTGTACAACGTTTATGGTGAATAGTGAAACATTTTTCAACTGTGTTTTGTTTATAAATCAAAAGAATTATCTGTTAGGGTTTTAAAGTGCAACTAAGACAGTGATTTCATCAGCACCCTATGCAGTTGTGCAATTAAATGCTTCAAGTGGAAAAAGTGGGGTTTTGTGGTGCTCGTTGGAGATGCCTCAGTAAGTCCTGTAGCTTTTTGCACTAAGCAAAGTGTATTGAAACATACTTACCCAGACTTCTTGCAATATCTGCTGTTTGAACACTTTAGATCAAGAAAAAAAACCACAGAAATTCCACCCTACTGCAAATTCCATTTCTTAAGCCATATTTCTCACCAATATAATTACCATCCTAACCTGCAAGAATCACCAGTCAGGGAATAGTGGTGTCATATCTAAGTTGGTCTAAGGATAAAACAGAATGAAAGCTTGTAAAGAGATGTTTTACCTTTTATAAGGGCAATTGATAAAATGGAAAAAAATAAACTTTTGCATTTGTAGACCTTTCAGATCATCTGTCTTGTTTTCCTCCAACTGTATCAGCTGATCTACCAACACATTACCTCTACAAATAAACCTACCTTCACGAGCTGAAACATCTTCACAGCAGTTTCAATTCACAGGACAAAGCCCTCTAACACCCTAAAGCCTCAGACACTTGCACATAAATACTCTTCACTCCCTTTTATTTTTAGTGTGGGGGAAAGAGAGCAAGGGGGAAGAGGAGCAGCATCCAGAAGCACAAGAACAACTTTAGCTTGCCCCAGCAAGTCTCAGCCCTTAATGTGAAGCAAAAGAAGGAGTATCAGCCCAATGAGTCTTACTGGGGCCCTAAACACCAGCCCAGGTATCAGAAGCAAGAGGACAGTAGAGAAAAAGACACCACGTAATTCTTGATTGGAACAGCAGTGTTCCTGCAGCTTCCAAAAGGAATAAAAACCCAAAAGAATCTGACTACAACATTGCCAGTGTTTCAAGTCTCCAGCTCTCCCTTTGTAGCATGGGACACCCAAGGGTCCTGACTTTCTGTGCTATAAATACAATGAAATGAGCACAAGTTTGGTCTAGGGGAATACTTCATATCTGTTGTGCATGGAGGCAAAATTCAATAGGCCTTCCAGATCTATTTTATTCGATCTTGTGAAGAAAAAAAAAAAAGCAAGCAGTTAGAAGAACAGACAACAATTTTTTCCTTTCCCAGTTAAAGGTTTAAACTCCAGTTTAAGCAGAAACTGTGCCATTACTGAAGCATCCCCTTAATGATGTAACCATACCTGTGGGTGGTGATGGAGCCACAGACACCTAATCTAAATCACTTTCCTAAAGGGTTGGGCTGTTCAAGCTGTAAGAATAATTGATAGAGTTCAGAAACTGTGGTTTTAATAATCTAATTGGTCCCATAGTGCCCTGAACTAGCTTTAGGGTGGGAACAATTAAAAAGATTTTTCAAATTTGATTATCTAGTGGTTTCAGAAAATGCCTCTCTCTTTTCCATTCCAAACCACAAGCCTTACAGACTTCTTTCTCCTGCTGTGGTGAAGAGTCATAATAACAAAAACCTAAATATACTGCTTCTATAGGCTTTATATGCCAATCAGACTATACCATGGTGATGAGTACTTCCAGCACTGGAGAGGTGGGCCATGATGGGTTTGTGACTGGTTTTCAAGGTTGTTACTCATCTTCTTCCAAGCGACTTACACCTTCAGTATTTAAATGAAGATAGAGGTGTCTAGACTAGGAGTGTCCTGCCCAGAGTACGCAATCGGCTCTACGTCACCAAATGCTCTCTGCATGGAAACTGTGCTGGCAAAGTTCAAATACTAGGAAAAGCCTTTTCCAAGTGCAACAGTAGACTCAAAAGGACAACATGGCAGCGTACTTGCACTTTTCCCTGTGCCATTTACCCTTATCCACTGCTCCACACATCTCCGGCACATACACGGCTGGGCTCACAGTAGTATCAAGATCAGACCTAGACTCTGCAATAACCGCATAATTTATCTGGAAATTACATGCCACATGACTCAGACGTGAGGTGTAACCATCAGGACTCATGGCTAAATCAGTCTTGGGGCAGGGTGATTCAGATGAGTCTTGCACAAACAGCCAAGTTTTGGTCTGTATACCTTTTTCATATTTTGATAGAGCACAAGACACAACCTTAGGTTATTCTGGTAAAATACTTACCAAGAAGGACAATTCTTATATGCCCCATACACAAGATACTTCCTGTAAACATTTTTGTCTGCACTAAGGACTTTTAACAGCATAGCAACATTACTTAAAAGTATACTATCCCAGTGCTGACAAATGAGCTCCTAATTTAAAAGCAGTTACAGTACCAGAATTTCCTTTGCCATGTAACTTTTTCACTTAGAGAACAGATTTTAAGCATCCCAAATCATCTTTATAGTCAAACCTTTGTTTGACTCTGAGAGGGAGCTGAAAACAGTTTTACAGTTGAAATGGAACAGCCTTTGTACCTCTGTAAATACTGTGAGTCCAGAGGAGGGCCACAAAAACGATCAGAGGTGTGGAACCACTCTCCTACAAAGAAAGGGTGAGAGACTTGGCTGAGGTTTCAGCCTGGAGAAGGCACCAGGGAGACCTAACTGCAGCCTTTCAGTGCCTGAAGAGAGACCACAAGAAATCTGAAGAGGGACTTTTTACAAGAGTGTGTAATGATACAACAAGGAGGAATGTCTTTAAACTGAAAGAGGGAAGGTCTAGATTGGATATTCGGAAGAAATTCTTCACTGTGAGGGTGGTGAGCAACTGATACAGGTTTTCCTGAGAACTTACAGATGCCTCATCCCTGGCAGTGTTCAAGGCCAGATTGGATGGGGCTCTGAGCAATCTGATGTAGAGACAGCCCAGGACAAGGAGGGGTTGGAAGTCAATGGTATTTGCTGCCATTCCTTCCAACTCAAACCATTCTACAGTTTTGTGATATAGTAATCATGATAACCAACCGTCAGTGTACCTCAACCTTAAATTTGCCTTATTACTAGGTAATTAGAATGAAATTTTATTGCACTTTTCTGCAAAACATTTTTACTATTTTGTGGCTCCTTACCAGACTCTTCCAACCATTCTTCCTCATCTTGCATATTCCTATCCCAACCTCCACAACTCACTCCTGTAAGATAAAATGCCACTGCTGTCATAGTTTCAAACACCATCTGGTTTGAAATCTGGGCAAGCAGAATTAAGCTAATTAAGTCTGTCTCTCTTCTAGTCATTAATTGCTTTGCTACAAAATCCACTTTCGTCAACAACATTATGCTCCAAAATAGAAAGTGACACTTTAAAATATATTTGTTGCCTGTTCAGCCACAGAGAATTGATTTCAAATGGCTCTGTGCTTTTGTTAGTACCATCATGAAATAAAAGTTCTATAAGATATGAACTCTGCCATTCACCTACCTGGAGTATAAATCCTAAGGACATTCCTAACCCTTTTTTCACCAGCTGCTTTAGCAGAAACATCTGGCTTATGCACTTTATTCTCAACCCAAATTTGCCCATTATGCCACAAATACAAAAAAAGGAAAAAAAATTACATTTAAGCTGGTCATCCACCGAACAATGGGAGTGCCCAGGGAATACCACACTGTCCAAAAATTGCTACAAGAGTTCAGCGTGGACGCTGAAGAAGCACATGGCATTATCCATTCATGAGGATTACCACATTAATCCTGAAGCAACAGGAAAAACCAGGAACAGGCATTGTACCTGCTACAGGAAGTGACTTGCTTGAAACAACCTCCTACGTCAGCAGCAGAGCTAGGGATAAGTAGCCAAATCTTTATACCTACCAATTACATCAGAACACAGACCTCTGAAATAACCTCAAATTTCCTTTGCGAATGTCAGACTTGTCATCATACACACTACCACCTCTTTGATTCAAACACTGAAATTTTAAAATTTCAACCTGTCAAGCCTCACACATTGAGTATCAGGTTTAGAGAACTGAGTTTTGCACACCAGTTCCTCCACATGCAAAGAGGGGCACCACATGCCGTGTAGTCCCTCTCTGGCAAAAGAGTCAGGAATGACACACAGCTGCTCCAAGAGATGAGCTAGCACCAGGCAGGGCTTTATTTCCCAGGTGCTACCCACCTGCCAGCAAAATCCCTTCTGTGACTTCCCACCACAACTGTCAGCTGCACTGGTGACTCAGTGCACAACATCCCTCTTCCCCATGACTATATGGCATGTGATAGCTCTCTTTATCACATGCAAGAGGGAAAAAAAAAAAAAAAAACATCTAAAGATACCCACAGGAGTATGCTTTAGTTTTTTATAGGAGAAGGGTAATTGCTTGGGATCCAGAACAACTCACTCGAGGTTGTGGTTTGTGCGCTGCCCAGAATGATGAGTACCTTTTCTAAAAAGAGCCTGCAAAACATCTAAATTCAGGCCATGCAGTCCTGGTTTAGTTTCTCCCACGTCAGACCCCACCACTCCCACAGCAGGCTTTGCTCCCTGCGTGATAATATTGCTTGTCCTAGATTACAAGCCAGCTGCGCCAAAGGGGACCTACAGGAGGTTTTGCCCTGCCTAAGTCTGATGCACAACTGCTGTTACTTGGTTCAAGACACATCAGAGGGACCCATAGCAGCCAATAAACCCAGCTCTCCTCACATTTCTTGAAGACTGAAAAATATCTGCCCTACAACACACTTTCATCACGTGAGTGGTACAAGCGTGATTCAAAACTGAAAGGACACTGCTCTGAAAGGCAGTTTTAGCAACAGTGTCAGTGGTATTTTCTCACAATGTAGAAGAGGTGGAGTGGATATAGAGCAGCTTTTAGATCTTTTATGTCCCATATTTTAACAGGTTAAATCTGGCACCCTTAGTAGTGTAAAGTAAGGCTTTCATTTTCTCATACTGCATTTTACCAAGCTATCTACTGGTGAAGGCTTCTGCGGTCAGGATGGTAACTCTCCTCTATTTCCACAGAGCACACAAGTTCTGTGAGAGACCACCCCTAACAAAGACCCATCCATGACATTCACTCACTTGCCAGACTCTTCTGATGAGCACACTTCCCCACCTTCCACAAATTATGCAAAATATCAGCTTTCTTTTGCACAGCTCTGAAAATCCAGCTTTCCAGGAATGTGCCAAGTTTATCACACTGCCTAATAAAAACCTTTCTGGGGTGCATTTCATGCTCATTTGGATCATGTATATATTACTAACTTTTGCCAATTAGACAGTTTGCAAAGCTAAAAGAATAAAAACCAAACAAAACCAATCTCCACCCTCAAAACAACTGGTGCATATCTTGACTTGCTCTGTATTCCTACACACACACCTTTTTTAACAACCACTCTAATGTGGGAATAATGTTTATTCAGATCTGTTCCAAGATGATATATTGTTAAAGCATATTTACAATTGCATGGTTGTAAACAAATTAAAGGCTTTCTCATTCCTAAAATTTAGTCTTGCTGTGTGGAAGCTGCCAGTAATGACAGTAATTTATTTTAGCAAACAGCGCATTCTGTCTCGGCTAGAAAACAAAGCCTATTTGCGCTTAAAAATAACTACCTTTGAACTACCTCTCCCAGGACCAAGGAGTTCAAATTGAATCTTCTTTTTCCCACAGCACTAGTTCCAAGGTGCAGATTCCATAGCTGCCATCCCTGCTCCTGCAAGGCACCCCCTTTCCAGTCCCTCTTCTGTTTCAGGGTGACCCTAAGTGAGCCCACACTGGAAACAGAGACATTTAACTATACATGTATGCGGCTCAACTTCACTATCTCACAGAAGTACAGACTTAAGAAAATAGGAAGGTTTAGATTAGATATTAGAAAGAAATACTTAAATCTGGAGGTGGTGAGGCACCAAAACAGGTTGCCCAGAGAAGTTGTGGATGTTCCATCCCTCAAAGTGTTCAAGGCCAGGTTGGATGGGGCTTGGAGCACCCTGGCCTAGTGGAAGGTGTCCTTGCCCATGGCAAGGTTTGGAACTAGATGATCTTTAAGATCTCTTCCAAACAAAACCATTCTATGATTCTATGAAATTCTGTTCAAGTCACTAAATAAGAGTTTGGTTTGAGGGAAGAGCAGAATTCTTCTGTTTCCTCTGGACCTTGTGTAAGTAGAATCATGTTTGCCAGATCTAAAGCACAATAACTACACACACATTAATAAGATTTTGGGGTTGGGGTTTGAGATTTTTTTACCGCTATGAAACCTGAGTGACTTATTCTGATCACCCATTGCTTTCTTTTATGCATCAACCTTCCCTGGTCATATTATCTGAGGGCAGTTGTTTGAAAGGCCTTTCTAGATTAGATGCACTCTTTTTTAGTTTTTATTTAAATTTATCTCTGAAATTCTCTTTTCCAGTTAAGTCACATCACTCAGAATTGTAAATGTTCCTTTTTGTGTTCGAGGAACAGCAAAAAAATCGCAGTCTGTTTGCTGCACCCCTCATATGGCTGCGTGCTGTTGTGCAGGCAGGTGACTGCACCCCAGGAATCCAGCAGGGCTCAGCAGGCTCAGGTGAGAAGCAGGGCTTGCTCAGCACTTGTCTTGGGCAACTAGAGCACAGACTGGAGCCGGCTAGGCAGGCTGATAAGCTCAACAGAGAAGGACAGAAACTGCCCTGAAGAACAAACAGTCTGAGAAGGCGGGACAGATGGGTAAGATACATCAAAAGAAAGGCAGCAGGTCTAGGAAGTGCAGAATTTGATGAAGGAATGGAGAGGAGGCTAAGTACAGGAGAAGTGAATGCAAGCTGTGGGGAGGCAACAGCTTTAGGTGGGCTCAGGAGAGTGGAAAAGCCAAAAGAAGCAACAGTGTGGATTGCTAGGAAGAACAGAAGGAAAGAAGAAACAGTACCAATATGAAGACAAATAAAGAGGTGGCACAGGAGGGGCATGTCTAAACTCAGAAGGGATGACTGAGGAAGGAAATGCACAGAACTAGAAAAAGTGCAAGAAAAAATTGACACAAATGAAAGATGGAATGAGATGGGGTGTAATGCATTGGATAGGACAGACTTAAAGAAAGACAGAGTGAAAGGTGAATGGAATCTAAAAGAAAATGACACATTGAGAAGATAAATCTTCTTTTTTTTGAAGTACACATTTCACAATAGTTCTTTAAAAAGCTTACAAACTTTTAAGTCAGTTGGGCATTTTTCACATAATGAAAGGTTCTTGTAGGAATGAGCTGGTGCAACAGGGAGCAGGCAAAATAGGAGTGTGAAGCTGTTCTTCTAGGGTGTGAAGCTGTTCTTCTAGGGTGCCATCAAGTTTCTTACCTTCCATGCAAAATAAATATTGAGGCTGTGCCATCTCAGGCTTTCTTAAAACAGCTTATTACAGGATCTGAGGTAAAACAAACATTTTGGAGAAGGGGAAGATAAAGGTTGTCTTATTCCACTTTGACTCAGATCTTCTAAGCCGATTGTACTGACCACTTGGGGAAGTATCCTGAGACTGCACCTGCCTTCACTGCACCATATCTCACATCCTCATTAAATGGCCTTACTAATTGTGCCTAGAGACACTACAATCATCCTTCCCAACAGAAAGAAGTCACAGAGTTCAGTGACAGCAATGAGAATGCTGATTAAAAACAGGTATTTCTATGTAATAAGAGCTATAAATTGTACTACATATAGATTTTTTAATTAGCTGATTGACTTTTTTGTTTTAAAGAAAAGCCCTTCTGCTTAAATGGAAACTTGCATGGGAATATACTATTTTTCATTAAAATACTGGGGGCTTTCACTGAAAACACCAACAAAACTTTCTTCCTTAAAATCCAAATATTTTAAGTAACTGAAAATCAAAACTCTTACCTCTTGGGAACAAATACATGACTTTTCCTTTTTTTTTTAATTATAAGCCAACTCACAACCATTCAGGAAATTTAGAAATATATGCACATATGTGTTAGCTAAAAGCTGAACCATCACTAGTGACAATTCCAGATTTCTACATACATAGAGGCATATGCAGACAACTCTTCGCATGCACCTGGTAAGACGGGCAAGGGCTGGTGTAATGTTATAGCTATAACATTTTTGCAAGATACTTTTGGTATTCCAACAATCCAGGCATACTATTTTAGTACAGAATTCTAGATACATAATGGACACCTACCAAGGTTTCTTCCTAGAGGAAGAAAAACGGTTTTCTTTAAGAAGATAAAAATATTTAAAAACTCACAACATCTTTTAGAACAAAGAACTGTAAGCCATGCATACAATACCTCCAACAAGTCCATTTTCCTTTGTCATCTCCGTTTTGACAGTGGCTTGATTAGATGTCTTCATCTTTGAGGTATTAATGGATTCCAAGAGGGAGACAAATTCTAGAAAGTTAGATTCATTGGGCATCTGTCCTTCTTTAGCCTCTAGATCTGATTTAGAGGTTGGTAAGGTCTTTTCTTTGTCAGATACCTCCATGAGATTCTTACTTAAGAGAACATCTGTCCCACTGTCTACACTCAACACCCGCATGTGTCTCTTTTCATGAGCAGTTCTACAGGACTGTGGGTCTAGGTTATGCAGGTCTTCCTTAGAACTTAAATCCACAGTCTGGACATTTTCCAAAGCATTTTCCTGATTTGGATCTGAACAAGTGTTAGTTTCTAGAGGCGTATCTGCTGGGTTGCTGTGCTCCTTTACTGCATCACCCGATTCATAGCCAGAGCATTGGTTGGATGACTGTTCTGCCCTCAACATCTCTGGAGTTCTGTCATTTTCACTGATTTCTGAGCAAGGTTTAGCTTTACTGTCATCAGACAGGTCGAACGTGATAACAGGGATTCTCAGCTGTTCATTAGCCTGCTGGCTTGACCAGCCTGCTCTAACTACACCAGAGTCAAGGGCTGAGCTTGTTCTCTCAGTTTCCAGAGTCTGTAAGTGGACAGAGCCCGGTAGGTCACTGAGGGTGGTGTTTGCTGTAGTACTCATTGTGATGACAATTTTGATGGGCTCACACAGCTGGTCTCCAGGAAGAGAATTGTCCACAACTGCAACAGCAGTCTCACTGTCTGAGCAATCAAGGTTCTCATGGCTATTACTGACATTGCAAGAACTTTCCATGTGCTCGTGCTCTTTGGTTGCAATGGCATTGCACTGCGGGCAGTTACTAGTAAACCCTGTCTGTGGTGACCCATCTGGCAATTTTTCTCTTTTGTAGCTTTTAGGATTACTCAAATGGTCTGAAATAACTGAATTTTCACTGTCCCATGGCTCTGAAGAAACTCCAGTCCTCAAAATATCACCTTGTGATGAAGAAATATTGGAGAAGTTTTTAGCTACATCTCTGTCCACAAGAACATCTTGGGATCCATGCTGCCCACATGGCTGTCTGTTCACTCCTTTCTCATTTACTCCATTACCAGGAAATGTTTCCATGGCAGCTGGTTTTGTTAGTATTGCTGATGTGGTGGCACCTGAACCAGAGGTTGTAGAAACAGGTAATATATCTGCTTTGATACAGGGTGAGGTAGATGAAACTGGTGGTGTAGCCTGGTCTTCTAATATCATAACACCTAGGAAGAAGCATTTGGGCATTAGGTTCCACAAACATGACACTAAGCATATGATCTTTAACTAACAAAATCTGATCCAGAGCAGAGCAAAGGAAGCAGAGATGATGTAGCTGATGAAAACAGTTCCAAAGCAAGGAGGTTTTTTTGTTAGCTACATATGAAACAGTACAAAAACGAGATAGAACCCTTCCAAGTCAGGACAAGTGTAGCGGCATGTCTACTTAAATACACAAAATAGCTGAAGAAACAGCTAGTTTCAAAATCAAAATGTTTTACAGAACTATCCCCACACTACATCACTTTCTACAATTCCTAAATGGTCACATAGGATACAGTCATTAGCCTTAACAAAAAGGAGATAATATTTAAAATATTAAGCCATCTCAAGCACTAGATGTGTAGGCAAAGCAAGGTGTACTGGAATATACACTACAGAGCTAAAGGTCTACAATCACAACAGAAGTCTACAGTCAGATGTTTAAGGGCTCTGAGATGCAGTTCAAGTGTTAGCTTCCTAGTTTAGTGCTTTAGAGAAGCACAGAGCTTCCCAAGAAAGTAGGGGGAAGGTTCTTTCATCTCCCCGTATCAAAATGGGGAGAGCTATTTGCATACCCCTCAAAATGCCGTATCCCAAACAGCTCGGCTGACAACTGAGAAAGCTTAGCCTGTTAGAATACCCTTGAAGTTCAGTTCTATCTGGCTCTTCAACTCAAATCCTAATAGGAGGCACAATAGAACCTGCCATGGGGTCCTCTGTGCCATTACTTTTCATGCCCAGTAGTGATTAAACAACAGTTTAAAGGGATTTATAAAGCCTTTGAAATACCTCTTAGATCTTCAATAGTTTCCCGTGTTGGCAGGTCCTAAAAATATGAAAAGAAACACACAAGATTAACATGGTCATTTATTAAATTCTGTTGGGAAAAAAAACAACTATCAATGTAGCTATCAATATCTAATCAAAGGTTAATTACAGCATTGGTAAGCTGCTTAACATCACTAAAATTTGAACATGTACCTTGCACAAAACGCAAGGGGTGGGTGGGGGAGATGGTTGTAGAACAGTCATGCTCCAAATTGTATCACTGCAATTGTGTGTGATATTTGGGGAGGGGGAAGAAAAAAAAAAAATGTTGTTTAAAAAAAAAGGTTTGCAGTGCCTAATCCAGATACATTTTTTTAATCATTAAGGAATAGAAAGTGTTAATCTGTTCCACTTATCCAGCTATGTGTTTCCAAAGCACTAGAATGAAAGTTTGGTCTCTAGTATTGGTAAGTATTTCTCAATGGAAAACTAGAGGACAGAGACATTAAATTAATATAGAAGCATTTAGATTCCAAGAAAGCTTTGAAGGTCATTTAGTCCAAATCTCCTCTGCCATACACACACACTCAAAGCAGGTACAATTTGAGCAGGTTGCTCAGGGGCATCTCCAACAGAGCTTTGAAAATCTCCAGAAACAGAGATTTCACAACTTCTCTGGAAAACTTCTTCCAGTATTTGACCACTCACTTGGTAGGGGGAAAAAAAACTCAAACCAACCACCGAACAAACAAAACAACCCCACACAAAAAGACACTAAATCTAATTGATCTAAATGTAGTTTTCCATGGCTGCAACTGTTTCTTATCTTGTCACTGGGCGCCTCTGAAAAGAAAGTGCTCAATCTGCTGTGTTAGAAAGCTGAAGAAAGCAGTAAGCTCTTCCTCTACTCTTACAAAAGATTTTAGCCTCACAAAGGCTAAAACATCCCATCTGCCTGTCCTCACACATTGTGTTCCTCAACCACCTTGGTGGCCCCTGCTGGATTCTCATCAGCAGGTCAGTGTGCATGGGAACTAAGTGGGGAGCTCAAATCTAAACACAATACTCCAGAGGAACACTTTAGGAGCTTAAATTCAACAGCCTAACAGTGAATAACTAAGAACAAGACATTGAAGAAAATGACCGTGGCTCTCTTCTGACTGACAGGCACCAAAACTAAGAGGAAATAATTATTATTTTCTAAAATTACATGGTGGTGTCCTGGCAGCAAGAACAGGAGACTTGGTTTGACAAGACCCAACCTACATGTTTAGAAGCGGGAGACTAGGATGAGATCCCAGGATGACATAGGTTTGCAGAATGGACAAATACCAGAATACTGGAGAGTAGGACAGAAACAAGGCGAAAAATATTTTCTCATTTAAAAAAAAAAAAAACAAAACCAAAAAAAAACTATTAATGTCTGTGAATCATACAGATGCTACAAAAAGGTAAAAACACTCCAGGAAATGAAGAAATACTTCTGATTCAGACCAGGATTTGAATATTTTGCAGTAAATAGGGATAAAAGGGCAGGTGTGGAAGACTATGAAGACAAAATGAAGTATCAAATAGCCAGTTATTCAGAAATCACTAACCATCCTCTGCACTGACTGAGGCAGGAATCCTGTAGAAAAAAATAGCATGGCATCACATAATTAAAGATGTTATCACAGTAGGCAAGGGAGCAGCTTAAGATTACACAGACAGCATTACTCTGTTTCTAAATTTTTTGAAAATTTCTTCAACTTTTCATGAGTGTTTCCTGTTTTTTTCTTTAACACACTTCTTTAACATTTACATACAGCATCTTCATCACATCATACACCTTTGATTTATAAAGCATGGCCAATGGCATTGAATGCACATACATGTACTCTTAACCTCCTGTAGACATCTCCTAGATTTAAATGGCTTTTATGTTTCCTTTAAATAGTCAAGAAATGCTTTTGGTTCATTTTATAAGCACAAGTCTAGTTACACAAAACCAAATTATTAATGCTCCAGGAGCAGATTCTATCAGACACAACAAGAGGCTGCTCTGATTGCATTAGCCTCTCCCTCCTCTAAAAGCAGCCACAAAAACCAGTTGCCCTTGGCAAGATTTACAAAGGCCACTTGCTATCTGCAGAGCAGAGACAGCCCTCCTAAGAAGCGCAGCATTATGTATACCAGCTTCAGCTCTGCAAAGCCAAACCTTTAGGACAAGGCTGACTGGCAGCAGTGCTATACCCAGCAGGTGCATGGAATGACCCTTCCTCCTCGGAGCAGACCTACATTACAAGCAATCAGCACCTGGCAGCGCAGAACTGTGTGTGGTGAGCTGTGGACTGCACGAAGTGAGGACAGCGCTGGAGAATAGCACATACTAACCATCGCTCCAGGTGAGTCCTGCAAGTGTGGAGCCTGGACTCTGGAACTCTCGTGAATTGTTTGGGTAGAGCCGTTTTGGCTGAGCTCGCCGACGACATGATCCCCCGAGTTATTGCTGAAGAGGAAGCAAATGAAAGATAAAGCAATGTTTCGTACCACAGTGAGTTTTGGGAAGAAGTTGAAGAATAAGAACAAAATGGGAAGTAGTGCAGCACAACGAAGTAACAGCACTTCTTTCCCCTCCAATGATAAAAGCATGGGGCTGTAAAAATACTGTAACACCTTTGTGCACTTCCTTCCTCACCAAGACAACTTGATAAAAATTGAATAAAAATCCCTCAATCTAAAATGATTATGGTGTTTTCAGAAGAAGAGCTATGAGAAACACAATGACATTTCTTCAACCTCCCTATGAGTATATAATGCCATTTATCCTACCTGACACACACACAGAATTATTGGCACAAAAGGCTATTTGGGGCTTTTCATTAGATATATGGCAATCAAAGACTACTCTTTTCACAATTTTTGCTTTTTAAGTCCTTGTGTACATAACACTTATCTAACGGTCTGTTTATTTGGAAACCACCCATAAAACAACTACTTGAAATGCAAGATAGTGAGTATTAATATAATCATTAGACCAAAAATAAAACTTTTGCTCTGGTTTAGGCAAAGCAAATATACAGCCATTACTAGCTTCATACATTATAAGGCAATTTATTGATCACTTCCTTTGTGGATACACTAAACTATCCACTAATTCCTTTTACACATATTTTCTACTAGCTTTCCCATGGATATAAAGAAGTCTTTTTGGACAAGGTTTACTACCAAGAACCTACAAATATTCTCTTTCTCAAGTATAACACAACAAAAATTCAGTTTAAAAACACTTTCAAAAAAAAGAAAAACAGAAAAACACCACAGTGAAATGTCAAAAAGCATGGGGTTGGGCTTTTCTATTTGTTCGTGGGGTTGGTTTTTTTCCACCAAAAATTTATTTTTAAAACTCTAAAGCTGTATATAAGCTATAAAATTATTTATCTGGGGGTCTCAATTGTCTTTCCACAATATCATTTTGTAGTTAACTGGCTTCAAAAACTTATTCAACCAACCTGCCAACTACCAAGGTCTGTTTAAAAAATTCTGTCATCCCACTAGTCAAAATAATATTAAGTTCTTTATTTTCTGATCAAGTACTAAATAATGGATTACTGTGCATACACAAATCAACCTGGGAGGAATAGTCATGTGATTTAACATGCAACTTTTAAGTTATTCTACCTTTACTTCTTAGCCAAAACAGTCTGAAAGACATAACCCAATCTAAAATAAAAATGTCGTATTGTTAGTGACACACGTCAGAGGATTACACATCTAGGTGTGATCTGAGAGGGAAGTTACTACAAGGACACAAAGGCAACATGAGGTCAGGCTTCCAAAGCCATGATACTAAAGTATTTTCTCTGCCAACAGGTGCATGCTACTTCTTTGCCTCTTCCCAGCAGGTAAGCACAGCAGGAAAAGGAAAGAGCAAGCATTTAGGGATTCCCCAGAAAGCTTCTTCCAGGTTTTCTCCAGGATCTGTTAGCACCTCCAGTACATGTCTCCTCTACCACCTTCATGGTGCCCTGCTGATACCCAGCCTCTGAATCAGGTGCAGCTCTGCCTGCTTCACCACAAGAATGCTTCAGCTACCCAGTATAAAAGCCCTAAGCAGGTTTTTAAAAGTGCCATTCCTCACACAACTGTAAGGAGTTTTCTTGCGCTCAACAGACATTTGTGCTACGCAGGACCATAATGCAAACTCACCCATTTTACACAACGTGCCAGCAATGCAATGAAAACCTTACCTACAATTTGAGGACTGAACTGCTTCTCCTTTTTGAACCTCTGTATCTTTACATTGCCTTCCATTTTTTCTTGAGAGCTTTTGTTGAATTACTTCGCCTTTATCAAACATAAGGTGCAAACGGTAGCTGATCACCTTTATTACTGTGAAGAACACTGTCACCGAGCTGCAGTACACAAAAACTGTCACTGCATTTGCTGGAAAAGCCTACAGAAAGAAACAATGAAGACACAATGATAACAGTTTGTTTTGAGAAGATGCTGCTAACATTTTTAAATACAATATATGTATTGAGTTCTGCTCACAGAAAAGGTTTAAGGGTTTCTTCAAGTTTCAAACCATTTCACAAGATCTATTCTTTTTATTAGCTGTGGATATTATTTAATATCAAAATCAGTAAAATCTCACAACTGACAAACATTATAAAGCTTTTTAAAATACTGCATTCCCATGTTAATGCAGCTGCAGCCTTTACTAAACTATGAATTCATAAAAATACAGACACAAAATGAAACATCAGTTACCTACAAACGGGAAATCCCTTTAGAAAAATTCTGTCATCTTACCCTGCATGTCAGTTATGACTCAATAGCAAAACATTGTAGTTTGATGTCCATTTCCTAATGCCTCCTAATGTGTTCCCAAATACCTTAACTACTGAGGAATTTTAAATAACTAGTCAGAACTAGTAAAAACAAATTAATAAAACCATAGTTGGAGAGGCATCCTATCTTCGCTGAGGCTAGAAGAGTGAGCGATTGGCTGTGTGGTGCTTAGTTGCCCGCTGGGGTTAAACTATGACACAACCTCTTTGAATTCCTTTTTCTAAAGTACATAATTGTTAATTTGCAGTTGTCTGTGATCTGTTTGCTGATCTGTGATGAGCATCATAGTTCTTGGGTCATTAAAATTAATTACAGTTCCACTGTAGTGTGTAAAGTTCTTTCACAGACATGACATACTAACAACATTTTCATATATGAACACTTCCATACAGTAAAGGGCAAATCATAGTAATGGACATTTGCAGTTATAATTGAAATACCAAAATCTTTACCTTTATAGTCATAGAACACCCTTATGTATTGTCACTACACAGCTGCAGTCTCACAGTGAGGTTAATCTCTTTTCAAGTTTTAGGGTTTTTTTTTTTAAACAGAGCTTTACTATATTCCTACACAACAACAAGAAACCCCAAGCAGCAAACAACAACAAAAACAAAAACAANAAAAAAAAAAAAAAAAAAAAAAAAAAAAAAAAAAAAAAAAAAAAAAAAAAAAAAAAAAAAAAAAAAGAAAGATTTTCAATACTCAGCATTTGCTAAAAGTCTATGGAAGTTAATTTTTAAAAATGGTCTTTACTTCAGGACTAAATCTATCATTTTTTCAGATTCATAAATAAATCACACTGACCACACAGGTAAAGGGAAGGGAACAAAGCGTGCTTATTTCATCCTTAGATTGAGTCACCACATTTATCTTGATGTTGAAATTCATAAGTTGGATAATTTCTGTGTTGTGACAAGCAAGTGGGTTGCAGTTCTGATGCTGCTTTTGGCTCAGTGGGACTTCCTACCATCAAGATGTACACATGAAAATTTTCAGGTAAATCCTTTTTTATTACTATTCTGATTCAGATAAGAAAAATCTGTTGCACAATAGTGGAGAAGCTATTTAGGATGTATGTACTACCAATGACCCCTAATAAGACAAACACGACTTTCTACAAGTCGAGGCTTAGTCTCTTAAGGGGACTTCATGGTACTGTGCACATACCGACTCTCAGCATACCCTTCAGTTATTTAGTGAACCTGGGCCAGAAAGCAGATCCATCTGCAAGGTCATGTTCTCAGGGTATAAAGCTTGCTAGATGAGGCTGAAGAACTTGAGGTTGAACAATTTGTGGTTTATGACTAATGTTTTTAAAAAACAAGTTAGAAATTGCTTGGTTTCACAAAGAGTGATGGCCAATTATCTGTAATGATCTGTTTGAAAGAGATTTGTTCACCTTCCAAGAAATCTCTTCAACTATACACTAAAAGGCATAGATCAACCACTCATTATTAAATAACAACTCAGAATGGCCCACTAGAAAAGAAGTGTTTTATAGGTGACATTCATAAAGCTTAATAAATATTATATGAATAATGTCAAGAGGACACAATAAAAATAGACTTTCAGTAGCACAGCCTGTATGTGCAGAGAATATGCTACAAGAGAGACTCAAAGGAAGCTCCTAGAGTTCTGAGTGGAAAACAGGGCCAGTTTTAGCAAATGCTGAGTGCTGCATGTCCTTGTCCCTCATCTTGTGACCAGACCTACCGGAGCTGTGCCCTGAGCCAGCCCGTGGTCTCCCTGCCCATCTGTCTGAGATACACTGTGTTTCAGTGCACTCACCATACCAAGACTGTCAATGCATAACGTGGCCAGCGCATCTTTAATACTCTGAATCTTGGGGTGGGCTGAGTACTACAACCCAGCAGGTTGCTCCCTGCCACATGAGGAATGAAGAGAAAGATGAAGCTGATAATGGAAAGCCCTCCATTCTCTGAATCAGGCCTCTTGCATAAGGTGCAAGTGTCATATGACTGCAGTTGGTGTTCCCAGGTACAGATAGGTGAAAGCTATCAAATCCACGCTAAGGAGGAATGAAGTTATGGACCACTGAGGAATTGGATGATAGAGTCGCTTTTGATGCACTATAATTAGCCTGGTTTGCTATGAAAATGAGGTTTTATAATCACACCATGTGTCTGTGTATTCACCATCTCCCTCCATCCTCTCAGCTGAAAGGTAGCCGAAGAATTAAAAAGTTATTCAGCAAACTTTAAGAGAATAAACCCCACTGGGCAAGGTCACAGCAGCACACCTCCTCCATTAATGAGAGGAACCCACACAGCTCCCCGACCTTTTGATGCCACCCCAATGACAGGAAAAGCTTCAATTGAGCTGACATCTTATTAGAAGCTAGGGAAAAAAAAAATCCACAAATACAAATTCATTAGAAAGCAGGCTTCATGACTTCCCACAGGTTTCTATGGAAGCTTAGCCCTAGTTTTCTTGGTTCTTGCCCCATTAAAAACTCTACCATAATGTACTTTTTGTTCTCCAGTAGCTTCTGTTGTTGTATCCCGCGCCGGAATAGTGTGGGGTCACAGCCAGAAATGCAGGCTGGAGTGTCCCAAATGTGCCCTAGCTTACTACTGCAAATGCAACAGAGTTGATGTCTCCATGTATAGAGCACCTTTACTTGGGGCTTCCGCCAGCCCAGAGATTGTTCCCAGAGGAACAGTCACATTCTCCTTCACGTGTCTACCGACATCATTTGAGTAGCACAAAGGTAGAGGTGACTGAGATAGATCCATAAGGGTATGTGACCTTTGAACAAAATACCACACCTTGTAAATCAGACTGAATGATTAAGGGTGCTTAGACTCAGATGCATCTCACCCACTGCTGGAGCCCCTGAGGCATCTAAAGAAAGGCAGTGCTGCACCTGGGCCTCACTGTCACCGTGTGCTACAGAACACAAATGAGGAAACTACCAAACAAATGTCAGCCACTACCATCAGAGATACACGTGGGATATGTAACACTGGGGCCACAGATCCATATTTATAGGTTAATTAAGGGGAATCAGTTCTAAGAGATGTCCATTACATATATAAAATATATGTATAATATGTATATAATACATGTTATGTAATATGTATAAAAGATAGGAAAGCAGGTAGCAAATAAAATTCCAGGGGTGTACATTGAGTTCTAAGTGTGTTTCCTAACACACAATAAATATAGCACATAACAGTGTAGCCTATCTTTCTGCTGGGGATACGTATGTATCCTTAACTTTTACAGAGAGATAGAGCGGGGTAAAACGTGGCCAAGTGGGACTGGAAGCAGCTGACACGCTGCTAGTTTTATCACAGTTTACCTCTGAGTAATTTACGTGCCCACACCCTTATACTGCCATGTTGTACTTCTCCTATCACAGCATGATTTGACGATCTAATGCATAAGAAGTAACAGCCTTCTAAGTTCAAGGGTTCCCTGTCCAATAAAAGGCAGGAGAAACATTCAGTATGTTGTTTTGGGGACTCGCCCAAACACAATGCACATTCTCTTGTGAATTGTAAAATAAGCCATGGAATTAGTATTTCTCAAAGTTGCATCTCTGGGTCACTGGTGTTTTACGGGGGCTGAATTCAGTCCAGGGCCTGAATACTAAAGAGTTATCACTGTTTTCATGTGCAAACACCTAGGAACCCTGGACCGTTTGGTGGAATAAGAGAACTTGAATTCTTAATATATTATGAGAGTTGATATGGCACGGTTAGACGAGATTTCATTATAATTTTGAAACTTGATTTTAACAGCAATTATGCTCCAAATATCCCACGTACATTTTTAATGTACAAACAATAAATGAGGAAGAAAAGAAAGTGATGGAAACAGATCTGCATTTTCACAGGGAAGCTAATAAAGGGATCCTTAGCACCAAAGGAAGCTATGCTGACAAAGCTAGAGAAAGAAATTCTCGATGCACGCAACAAAAACAACTTGATACTTTAAGCTTCTCAGTGCTACTGTCAGCATGCCTCTGCTGAGCCACTGTGAAAAAACTAAAAACAGATGGATGAGGTTTGCCATTTGATTCAAATCAAATTGGTTCAGAGAGACTTCCTGACTTCAACAAAAGTAAGATTATCCCAAGCAAAGGAAAAATTTAAAACGTAGTACTCTGATCTGTTTTGATTTTGCCATTTTAAGAAACATCACTGACTGTTTTAGCTGAATCCAAAACTATTGGAGTCAAGTATGTAACATTAATATCACCCCAAACAGTATTGAATATTATTATAAACAAAATTTCTTATAAACCAGAGAAAACCTTTAGTGAAAAAGAAGGTTCGAGTCACCAAGTGGCAAAAATAGATGTCTTGCATAAAGTTAACAAAACCTTAGAAACAAGCCACTGAAAAACAAGAAAATGTGTAAGGATATAATTACTCTAAGGCAGCCATCATAATAAATGCATTATTCTTATCAAGGACAAAGAATTCCCATAGCAATAAGTTTGCTCAAGAACACAAGTCCTGCATTTAACCAGATGATTCATCAGAAAGTCAGTCTGCAGAAAAAGCAAGTCCATCTAGATGGACAAAGATGATGCTCAAGAGAGTTCAGTAGATAAGTTATGTTTTTTCCTATCTAATTTAAAAATTGCCTTTTTTTTACCTTAGCTCGGACCTACAGTCCAGTGTTCTTTTGTGCAGCCCCATACCTTCTTCCATGCCATCAGTTCAAAAGTTTCCCACAAGGAAACACATATGCTTCCAGATACTTATATCAACTGGGAAAAAAAAGTTAGCCTTCAAATTTTTTTTCCCTTTTAATCACATATACAACTTGGACAGTAAATCCTACAATGCAAGATTCTTGCTTTGCAAACCTCCTAGGCAGGTTTGCATAGGAAATAGACCCTATTATTCAGAAGAAAGCATATTGTTATCTTGGTTCATTAACTCCATGAGCCATGCTTACAGGAATTCACTGCAATTCATGCCACAAAATCCAGTACCAATTCATGCTTAAAAATACATTATTTGCTTTCCTCTAGGATTGCAGGGGGATTCCCAAATGCTCTTTGCTTTTGAAAATCAGGCCCATATCTGACCATGTAGAGTGAAGAAACCTATTTAGAAATTTTATCTGAAGAAAATTTCTACAGAACTTAGTTGAGAATTTAGTTGAGTCACTCCAGGAACCAAATGGATGGAAACTGCTTCTAACGGAAGCAAATTACCCTATAATCACTGAAGGACACACCAAAATAGATTCGATGATCTAGCATACTTTAAGCTTTTCTCACACAGTAGGAAAACACACAAAAACAGAGCAAAAGTTTCAAGCTTTTCAGGAAAACAAATTTTAAAGTCTGGCAAACAAACTCCAGTAATTATTCACTGGTAAAATTTAAATTTCAGCATAGAGGGAGCTGCATGTCACAAAAAGCCATGTGATTCACTAGTGACATTCAGCAAGGCGTACTAATTACATGGTATCTGGATTTTTCCATTTATTTACCCTTCTCAGCAGGTAAGACTGGATCAAACTTCAAAAAAAAAAAAAAAAAAAAACACGAAACACCTGTCCCCAAAAGAGAATTTTGAACAAACGTCCCCACGGTCATTCAGCACTTGCCGAGGCCAGCACTGCACCCCTACACAACTCTTTCGGCAGGGCTAAGGGTCCGGCCCCTGCCTAGCGCAGCCGGCGGACTCACCCCGTTAACCTTTAAACACAAAATCCTCAGGTAAAGCCCAGTATGCCCAATATTTAAGTCCCCCACCAGGGGCAGGTTACAGCCCGCTGAGCGCACACGCCCTCGTCGCTGCCGCCTGCGGGCCGGGGCCCACAGCTCCCACCCCGCCACCCGCTCCCTTCTCCCGCTCCCCAGCCCCGCTCACCAGGTGCAG